>MU270006.1:7500-162500 GCA_021432705.1 Caranx ignobilis | reverse complement strand
TGGCACGGAGGAAGGCCCGGGAGGAGGACGGTTCCGGTAGTCAGGCCAATGCCATCCCCTTCAACCAGCAGGACTTTGAGCAGCTGCGGCGCGAGTGTCTGCAGAACGGCTCGCTGTTCTGTGACCCAACCTTCCCTGCCACCTGGGACTCTCTGGGATACAACCAGCTGGGACGCTACTCGTCCAAAACCATTGGAGTGGAGTGGAAACGACCCACGGTGAGACACCACTGATTGGTTGTTGATGTCAGGTGGTTGATCAGCCAAAGTGTAGACACTTGGTGTAAGGTGCATGATACTGTGCACCTTAACAAATGGCTGGTGGTCTGACTGTGTGTGTGGGTTGATGAGAGTTTCAGTCCAGACTCCCCTGTTATTTAGAGTCGAGCTTAATCCTTGCAGGCTGAGAAAACACACACACACACACACACACACACACACAGAGGTTCAGGTGCAGGTAGACTCACTCACCTGGCGTCTACCAGTTCAAAGACATGCGACATGAAGTCAAACCACATCCTGTTAATAAATAAGAGTTTGACTGAGTTTGCGTTAAACGTTAACTCACAAGGAAACATCAGCACAGATGACGATGCTAACCCTAACCCTAACCCTAACCCTAACCCTAGTGCACAAAGAGCTCACAGTGTGTAGACTGATGATGATGATGATGATGGTGATGACAGCTTTTACTTACCTTCTGTCTTGTCCAATCAGGAGCTGTGCTCTGCTCCTCAGTTTATTGTTGATGGAGCAAAAAGAACCGACATCTGTCAAGGAGCCCTGGGTGAGTGCGCGTGCACACACACACACACACACACACACACACACACCTGTGATCATGTGACTGCTCCTTCAGGTGACTGCTGGCTGTTGGCAGCCGTGGCCTCTCTGACTCTGGACCCTAAGATTCTGAGCAGAGTGGTTCCTCCTGGTCAGAGCTTCACATCTCAGTACGCCGGCATCTTCCACTTCCAGGTAACTCACCTGTAACATCATGTGATGGTGGTGGTGGGGGGTCAGCTGCTGTCTGAGGAGCTTAATTGTTCTCATGATGGAAACAGGAAGTGACATCACAACTGTGTCACACAGACCAAGCTCATGGTGCATTCAGGTGCCCTTCTCTGCTCTTCCAGCTGTAGGTTTTACTGGGTTCCAATCCTGAACTGGGACCAGGTTCTGATCTCTACAGGTGAACACACCTGGATATTGACCTGCCACTCAGACACTTCACTCAATCAGGATTCTCGCTTTCTGTGGTGGGTGGAGACAGTGGAGGAAGTGACATCATGTGTGTTGTTCTTGCAGCTGTGGCAGTACGGGGAGTGGGTGGACGTTGTCGTGGACGACCGGCTTCCAACGAGGGATGGGAAGCTGCTGTTCGTCCACTCAGCCGAGGGCGGGGAGTTCTGGAGCGCCCTACTGGAGAAGGCCTACGCCAAGTAAGGGAGACTTCTCCTCCTTCAACACTTCAACTCCTTCAACACTTCACCTCCTTTAACACTTCACCTCCTTCAACACTTCTCCTCCTTTAACACTTCACCTCCTTCAACACTTCTCCTCCTTCAACACTTCAACTCCTTCAACACTTCTCCTCCTTCAACACTTCAACTCCTTCAACACTTCAACTCCTTCAACACTTCACCTCCTTCAACACTTCACCTCCTTTAACACTTCACCTCCTTCAACACCTCAGCTCCTTCAACACTTCTCCTCCTTCAACACTTCACCTCCTTTAACACTTCACCTCCTTCAACACTTCTCCTCCTTCAACACTTCAACTCCTTCAACACTTCACCTCCTTTAACACTTCACCTCCTTCAACACCTCAGCTCCTTCAACACTTCTCCTCCTTTTTAACACTTCACCTCCTTCAACACTTCTCCTCCTTCAACACTCCACCTCCTTCAACACTTCACCTCCTTTAACACTTCACCTCCTTCAACACTTCTCCTTTTTAACACTTCACCTCCTTCAACACTTCTCCTCCTTCAACACTTCTCCTCCTTCAACACTTCACCTCCTTTTCAACACTTCACCTCCTTCAACACTTCTCTTCCTTTAACACTTCACCTCCTTCAACACTTCAACTCCTTTAACACTTCACCTCCTTTAACACTTCACCTCCTTCACCTCCTTCAACACTTCACCTCCTTCAACACTTCTCCTCCTTTTTAACACTTCACCTCCTTCAACACTTCTCCTTCAACACTTCACCTCCTTTAACACTTCAACTCCTTCAACACTTCTCCTCCTTCAACACTTCAACTCCTTCAACACTTCAACTCCTTTAACACTTCACCTCCTTCAACACTTCACCTCCTTCAACACCTCAGCTCCTTCAACACTTCAACTCCTTTAACACTTCTCCTCCTTCAACACTTCTCCTTCAACACTTCACCTCCTTTAACACTTCACCTCCTTTTTAACACTTCATCTCCTTCAACACTTCTCCTCCTTCAACACTTCACCTCCTTTAACACTTCAACTCCTTCAACACTTCTCCTTCAACACTTCAACTCCTTTAACACTTCACCTCCTTCAACACTTCACCTCCTTTAACACTTCAACTCCTTCAACACTTCTCCTCCTTCAACACTTCAACTCCTTCAACACTTCACCTCCTTTAACACTTCACCTCCTTCAACACTTCACCTCCTTCAACACCTCAGCTCCTTCAACACTTCAACTCCTTTAACACCTCAGCTCCTTCAACACTTCACCTCCTTCAACACTTCACCTCCTTTAATACCTCAGCTCCTTCAACACTTCTCCTCCTTCAACACTTCACCTCCTTCAACACTTCACTTCCTTCAACACCTCAGCTCCTTCAACACTTCAACTCCTTTAACACCTCAGCTCCTTCAACACTTCACCTCCTTCAACACTTCACCTCCTTTAATACCTCAGCTCCTTCAACACTTCTCCTCCTTCAACACTTCACCTCCTTCAACACTTCACCTCCTTCAACACCTCAGCTCCTTCAACACTTCAACTCCTTTAACACCTCAGCTCCTTCAACACTTCACCTCCTTTAATACCTCAGCTCCTTCAACACTTCAACTCCTTTAACACCTCAGCTCCTTCAACACTTCAACTCCTTTAACACTTCACCTCCTTCAACACTTCACCTCCTTCAACACCTCAGCTCCTTCAACACTTCAACTCCTTTAATACCTCAGCTCCTTCAACACTTCTCCTCCTTCAACACTTCACCTCCTTCAACACTTCACCTCCTTTAATACCTCAGCTCCTTCAACACTTCTCCTCCTTCAACACTTCACCGCCTTCAACACTTCACCTCCTTCAACACCTCAGCTCCTTCAACACTTCAACTCCTTTAATACCTCAGCTCCTTCAACACTTCTCCTCCTTCAACACTTCACCTCCTTCAACACTTCACCTCCTTCAACACTTCTCCTCCTTCAACACTTCTCCTCCTTCAACACTTCACCTCCTTCAACACTTCTCCTCCTTCAACACTTCACCTCCTTCAACACTTCACCTCCTTTAATACCTCAGCTCCTTCAACACTTCAACTCCTTTAACACCTCAGCTCCTTCAACACTTCAACTCCTTTAACACTTCACCTCCTTCAACACTTCACCTCCTTCAACACCTCAGCTCCTTCAACACTTCAACTCCTTTAATACCTCAGCTCCTTCAACACTTCTCCTCCTTCAACACTTCACCTCCTTCAACACTTCACCTCCTTTAATACCTCAGCTCCTTCAACACTTCTCCTCCTTCAACACTTCACCTCCTTCAACACTTCACCTCCTTCAACACCTCAGCTCCTTCAACACTTCAACTCCTTTAACACCTCAGCTCCTTCAACACTTCACCTCCTTCAACACTTCACCTCCTTTAATACCTCAGCTCCTTCAACACTTCAACTCCTTTAACACCTCAGCTCCTTCAACACTTCAACTCCTTTAACACTTCACCTCCTTCAACACTTCACCTCCTTCAACACTTCACCTCCTTTAATACCTCAGCTCCTTCAACACTTCTCCTCCTTCAACACTTCACCTCCTTCGACACTTCACCCCCTTTAACACCTCAGATCCTTCAACACTTCTCCTTCAACACTTCACCTCCTTTTTAACACTTCACCTCCTTCAACACTTCACCTCCTTCAACACTTCACCTCCTTTTCAACACCTCAGCTCCTTCAACACTTCACCTCCTTTTCAACACTTCTCCTCCTTCAACACTTCACCTCCTTCAACACTTCACCTCCTTCAACACCTCAGCTCCTTCAACACTTCACCTCCTTCAACACTTCACCTCCTTTAACACCTCAGCTCCTTCAACACTTCTCCTCCTTCAACACTTCTCCTCCTTCAACACTTCACCTCCTTCAACACCTCAGCTCCTTCAACACCTCAGCTCCTTCAACACTTCAGCTCTTTCAGTCATGCTCTGGACTAAGCTTGTTTTCTGACTGGACCTCTGCTCAGTTACTTTCACCTCAGCTGACACCAGCTCAGCCCGACACAGCAGGAAGTGTCCAGGCGATATTCTGGGTGTGTGTGTGTGTGTTAGCAGCAGGGCGGGGAAGGTTTACTCAGTAAACAGTCAGTGCCGACCTGCCTGGAAAACAAACAGAGCTTCTGACTCAGCTCTTTATTGGACCAGGTGAAGCTGTTGTACCTGGAGCTCTGAACACCAACATCACCTCCACTTCATGTTTACTTCAAGAAAGCTCAGAAACTTTCCTACTTCACTTCAACTTCCTTCATCACTCACTGTCAACACTGTCACTTCCTTCAGTCTTCAGCTGCAGCTGTTCACTTCCTCATGGGAATCAGATGTGTGTGTCTGTGTGGTGGGGGGGTCTGACTGACACACCTGTCCAGGTGAAACGTGGTGTGTCCTGCAGGGTGAACAGCTCATATGAGGCTCTGAGCGGAGGATCCAGCATCGAGGGCTTTGAGGATTTCACTGGAGGAATCGCAGAGAGCTACATCCTGAAAGAGGCTCCGCCCACTCTGTTCAACATCATTAGGAAGGCTCTGAAGCTCGGCTCGCTGATCGGCTGCTCCATTGACGTAAACCTTCCAAAACTCTCTTATCTGTAATTCCTGTCTCTGATTGGCTGCTGGGTGTGAGTTCAGTCCATGTAAATAAAGACAACTGACAGGGAGAAAACAACTGCGCTACCTGACTGCTGTTAGCTGAGCTAACAGTTAGCATAGAACTGTCACACAGAGACCACTGGCTCTAACTTTAACTCCTGCCAATGCTAACAATGCTAACAATGCTAACAGTGACTCATGTCTGTCAGATTTCCAGCTCCCATGACTCGGAGGCGATCACCAGTCAGAAGCTAGTAAAAGGCCATGCCTACTCCGTCACTGCAGCTGAGCAGGTGAGGCATTCTGGGAAATAGTCTTTATTGACAGAGGCAGAAAAAGGAGCAGCTGGTTTGACCATCTTTGGTTCTGAAGGTTAATTATTCTGGTTCCGGTGTGGACCTGCTGAGGATCAGGAACCCATGGGGTCAGGTGGAGTGGACCGGGGCCTGGAGCGACAAGTGAGTCTGAACATCTGTCTGAACACCTGTCAGCATGTCCTCAGAGAACCAGCTGATTAGTGTCTATGTCTGTCAGTTCGAGGGAGTGGGCCGCAGTCGGGCCAGAGGAGAGGAGGAGACTGGACCACTGTGCTGATGACGGAGAGTTCTGGTGGGTGAGGATGGAGACCTGAGAACCTCAGGGTCAGAGGTCAGAATCACTCTCTCTCTTCTCTCTGCAGGATGTCTTACAGAGACTTTCTGCATCAGTTTTCCCGCCTGGACATCTGTAACCTGACACCTGACACGCTGACGACCAATCAGGTCGCTTGCTGGAACTACACGCAGTTCGAGGGCATGTGGAGGGTGGGCTCCACCGCAGGAGGATGCAGAAACTACCCCGGTATGCCAAGTCACTGAGGTCACTGTGAGGTCATCATGAAATCATAAGTGTTAACACTCCAACTTCTTTCAGTGTGTGTGTGTGTGTGTGTCAGTTGTTCTCTCTCTGCAGCCACGTTCTGCTCCAACCCTCAGTTCTTCATCCGACTGGACGACCTTGACGATGACCCGCACGATGGCGAGGATGGCTGCACGGCTCTGATTGGTCTCATGCAGAGAGACGCTCGCAAGGAGAGACGCTTCGGACGAGACCTCAACACCATTGGGTTCGCCATCTACCAGGTCCACACACACACACACACACACACACACACACACGAGTTTCAGTATTGATCAGTTTGATCAGTAAACTTCTTCCTGTGATGTTTCTTGGTGTGTACAGGTTCCTGATGAGGTGAGATCCATCACAACTCAACAAGCGTGTGTCAGAGGTCAGTATGTCAGAGCTCACACCTGATCCGAGTCAGAGTGGTGAGCAGATCTTCTTCTTCTTCTGTGGTCAGTTTAAAGGTCGCAGTAACATCCACCTGGGGCCGGACGTCCTGCTCAGGGCGGTGACGGTGGCTCGGAGTCCGTCCTTCATCAACCTGAGGGAAGTGAGCGGCCGCTTCAAACTCCCTCCTGGAGAGTACGTCATCGTTCCCTCCACCTTTGAACCGCACCGCAAAGGAAGCTTCATCCTGAGGGTGTTCACCGAGAAGGAGACACAAAGCAGGTCAGAGAGGCTGCCCTGGTGGGACTGGTCCATACTGGTCTGACTGGTTGTCTGTGGTCTGACTGGTTGTCTGTGGTCTGACTGGTTGTTCCTGCTTTGCTGATTGAGATTTTGTCCTGTGGTTCTTTCAGTCCTATGGAAGAGGACGTGAGCGCCAACATAGAAGAGGTCAGTGACCCTGAAACTCACACTGCTACTGGTCTAACTGGTTTAACTGGTGTGACTAACTCAGTCTCTGGTCCTGGTTCCAGCCTGGTGTGACGCCTGATGATGTGGATCCTCATTTTAGGCGTCTGTTTCTCCAGATCTCCGGAAATGTAAAGAACCATGTTTTTATTTCTTCTTCATAACTTGCAGTCAAAGGTGAGGGGGTTCAGGTGTGATGTTCTCAGGTGTGACTCTCTGTGTCCACAGGACTCTGAGATCTCGGCCTTTGAGCTGCAGCAGATCCTGGACAGAGTGGTTGCTCAGAGTGAGAACAGTTTGACCTTTGACCTCTCGCCTCCTTCAGCTACTGCATGATATTACACTAATGAAGTGAAGTTAATGGGTGTGTGTGTGTGTGTTGCAGGGTCAGAGGTGAAGACTGATGGCTTCACTCTTCAGACCTGCCGCAGCATCATCAGTCTGCTGGACGTATCCTTCATGTTCAGACTGTGATGTATTGACTCAATTAATTGGTCAATCGATCAGATCAATGAGGCAGAGGAGGAGGCTGTTCAGCCAGTCAGTGAGTGTGTGATCGATTGCCAATAAATCTGTAAATCAATATGTAAATTATTTTGGTCTACTCAACTGCAGCAGCTTTAAGTGTAAACCAGGTGTGGACCAGGTGTAGACCAGGTGTGGAGCAGTTTTAGACCAGGTGTATAGAGTATGGACCAGGTGTGGACCAGGTGTAGACCAGGTGTATGGAGTATGGACCAGGTGTGGACCAGGTGTAGACCAGGTGTATGGAGTATGGACCAGGTGTAAACCAGGTGTAAACCAGGTGCGGACCAGGTGTATGGAGTATGGACCAGGTGTGGACCAGGGTGGGATTTGGATCTTTAACTGGACCTCAGGTGGACGGCAGTGCTAAACTGGGTCTGGTGGAGTTTCACAGTCTGTGGATGAAGATCCAGAGATACCTGTGAGGACGGTTTAACTCAAAGACTAAAAACAACACCTGAAAAGATGAACAGATATTGATCAGGCTGTCTTGGCCACACCCTCTTTTTGGAAAGTGATGAATGACCAGTGAAAGATGTAAAATCAGACGTTCTTCGAATGCATCACCTGGATTTATTGTCCTCTTCTCCTTCTTCATTGTAGGAGATCTTCAGGAGTCACGACTCTGATGGCTCTGGTACGATGAGCAGTCATGAGATGAGAGCAGCTCTGTCTGAAGCTGGTGAGTTCCCTGATCGGACTCAGGAGGTTCCTGGTTCTAACCCGGTTCAAATCCTCAGGTGGACCTTTGCTGCATGTCCCCCCTTCTCTCCGTCTCAACCCTGTCAGGAGACGCTGAGAATGTCCCACGGGTTCCTCAGGTTCCTTTACAGGAGACTGTAAATGTTCTGTCTTTCACCTGAAGCTGTTTACGTCATCAGATCCTCCAACGTGACATCATCAATTACCATGACAACGCTGCAACCTGCTGCTGATTCTTAGTAAAGATCCAGCAAAGTGTTCCACCTGGTGGATGTTCAGTGTTACTGCAGACTGAAGCTCTGTGTGTGTGCAGGTTTCCAGGTGAACAGCTCTGTAATCCAGGAGGTCGTCACACGATTCGCTGACGTGAGTTTTGCCATCGACTTCGACTGTTTCGTTGGCTGTTTGATCCGATTGGAGCTGCTCTTCAGTGAGTCACTGATCCATGATTGATTGATTGATTGATTGTCATTTCTCTTTTTGTTAGACAGTCAGCGGGTTTTTCACCTTCATCACATCATCATCATCATCTAAGATATTAACTCAGGCTAACTATGTGCTCCCAGTGCTCCCAGTGCTCCCAGTGTTCCCAGTGTTGCACTCTAAATGTCCTCTGTTCTCCACAGAGATCTTCAAGACTCTGGACAAGAAGAACCGGGGGAAGATTGAACTGGACCTGCAGCAGGTAAAACTCCAGTCTCACTGGTCTGACTGGTCTTTCACCAGCTGGACCTCCTGCCCCCCTGCAGGATACAGCAATCTGATGACATCATCACAGCTCTCTTCTTCTTCTCTTGCTGCAGTGGCTGTGTCTCGCTATCTGACCACCACCTGCTCCTGGAGCATGCTGGGAATTCTCACCTACAGATCAGAAATAAAGTTGTTTGTTTCTCTGATGTTGACTGAGTCTCTCAACTGAGTTGGGGTTGGGGTTGGGGTTGGGGTTGGGGGGGGCTCCTAATGACAGCAGGTGGATGGGGCCAGAGCTGATCACAGGAGTCACTACCACTACCTGAGTGTAACAGGTGAAGGTGACACTCACAGGCAGGCTCACCTGACTTGGTGATTAGTGACTGTAGCTCTCGTCACAACAGACACAGATCGGTTCCTTTTTGCTGCCGTCGTTCATGCTGCGACAACTGTCAATACAATGATCCATGTATCAGCTCACACAAAGACTATACATCAAGTAAATAAAGGCCTGTCGCGTTATGTAAACATCAACAAAACACATCACTAAGACAAAGAATACCTTGTTGGCCGCTTGTCGTGAGGAGAGATCCTTAGCACACCTCAGGCCGTGCTGAGCGGTCTAGCACATGGTGTAGCGTCAGTGAAGTCTGCCGTGGCAGCACACAGGAAGTAAACACTGGTTCTGGGCCAAACAACAGCGCAGACGGAAGAAACTTCTGAAATACACAGAGAAATGAACCCATGTTTTATCTTATAGCACACACGTGACTTTAACTCACTGAACATTTTTATCTAAATTATTTAACATTATAAAGTTATGAATTATTATTTTACCACAAATACAACAGTGACTAATGACAAGAACATCAACCCCCGCCCCCGAAAGTGTTTTAAAGCTGGGGTTGGTGATCCTGGAGAGCGAGCAAGATTAGTCCCCCCCCCACCCCCCCCCCCCCCTCCCCCTCCCGTCAGTGTGTACGTCCAAGCCACGCCCCCACAAACTGGAACACGCACCGCACGAAAATGAGAAGCGGCTACGTTCTAGCTACGTTAGCAAAAGTTACACATTTCATAACAATAACAAAGCATATAATTACCTGTCCAACAGAAAGAGAGCAGCCTCAGCATCACTTCAAATCCCTCAGTTGTCTCCACAAAAGCAACACCGATGTTTCCTCTGGTTTGACGTCTGGCTTTATCCAGAGCCTTTTTGTTAGCAGCCTTTTCAGCCTCCTTTCTCTTCCTCGCCTTTTTCTCGGGGCGAGCCGTTACAAGTAACGTTACAAGTAACGGTGGAAGTAGTAACTGGGGCTGCATTTTCTCAGCCACTGCTCATAAATGAGCATGAAATCCGTTCTGCTGTAACTCTGTACGCTGATTTCTTCCGGCAACAGCGACACGTGAAGATTGTGCACAGGTGTGGAGACAGGGATCGAGGGGGGCGGAGACAGAACTAGACATGAAGGCATCTGATTGGTTCTTGCTCTTCGGTGCAAAGAGCGTGGATTGGTCGGAGTTGTGTCAGTCCTGCAGCTGCCACAGAGGACTGGTCACTGTCGTTCCTGTTTCTGATACATAATGTATTGATCACTCAGAAGGTAGAAGGACCATTTCACCCAGTGTAACAACACATGTTCTGAACAGGACACCAACCCCAGCTTTAACCTTTACCTCAGAGCTCCTGTGTGGGCGTGTCCAGAGACCTGAGCCTTGTGGTGGTGGGGGGTCGATCAGGCTGATGATGGTGATGGCGAGGAGGAGCAGGAGCAACATCACAGAACTTCACAATAAAAGCACTGTTGTGTTGAAGCTGGTTCATCCTGAGCTTCATCAGAAGAGGAAGATGAGACTCACTGTTCAACACTGGACCTGTTTCCGCCATATTGATTATCATCATATGATTATATTACACTCAAGAGATTTATTAACTATATTTGGCAGATATAACTTAAGCGATTAACTTTTGAGTTTATCTGATGAGGATGAGGATTTATTTTGAAGGTACTCACCGGAAGCCTCACCTGAGGGTATAGGCGTGTCTGTTGAAACGGGATCTCTCCCGTCTCACCTGCATCCTGAGCCACCATCGTTCTTCACAACACTAGTCCAGTATCCAACGTCATGGCGGGCATCGCGTCCACCCTGCAGCGCCTCCGGAACCAGAACCAGGGCCTCGGCACCAACAGCCAGGCCATAAAGTACCTGAATCAGGACTACGAGTCTCTGCGGCAGCGCTGCTTCGAGAGCGGGCAACTGTTCCAGGACGACACCTTCCCGGCGCTGCCCTCCTCTCTGGGCTTCAACGAGCTTGGTCCCACCTCCTACAAGACCCGGGGGTGTCGTGGCAGAGGCCGACGGTCAGTGACGGTCCGGTCCGGTCAGTTGTGTCAATTAAGAAGGCAAAAGAATAATCACAGCCATGAGAGGGTTGATCAGTGATCGATAATCATAGAATGTGCTTTGTGACGTAACCTTTCTGTTAATGAGGAGCTTTTATTTTGAGTCTCACACTCAGAGAGACTGGGAGAGTGTGTGGTGATGGGAGTTCCTGTTCAACAGGTGAGTCTGGACTCACCTGTTGAACAGACCGGACATTTTAATCCCTGAACAGTGCCTGCAGCCTCATTCTGTTTCCTGTGCAGGAGTTGACCTCTGACCCTGAGTTCATCATCTCTGAAGCTACAAGGACGGACATCTGTCAGGGAGCTCTGGGTGAGAACAACACACACACACACACACACACATACAAAGAAGAACCGGAAGAACTGATTTCTGTAACTGAAGAAGGGTGGAGACTGGAGTGTGTGTGTGTGTGTGTGTGTGTGTTGTCATGTCTACAGAAACAGTAAACAGGCAGGGCAGGTGTCGGCACCAGGTAAAAGTTGCTATGGTAACACCTGTTAGAGAGCAGCCAATCAGAGGGCAGAGGGAGGGGCTTCCTGTCTGGTGGTGTGTTCACAGACATTGACCTAAGCCCCACCCCCTGTCTGTCCACCACCAGGTGACTGCTGGCTGCTGGCTGCCATCGCCTCCCTCACCCTCAACAAAGAGGTTCTGGCCCGAGTGGTTCCACATGGACAGAGCTTCAGGGAAGGAGAGTATGCTGGGATCTTCCACTTCCAGGTACAAAACCCAGAACCAGATATAGCACAAAGAACCAGCAGGTGGAAGAGACAGATATAGAAGTCACAACACAGATGTAGAACAGAGGCCAGCAGTAAACAGAACCAGGTACAGAACTAGGATTGAGTACCGAATTCAGTCATTTTATCTATACCTGAACAACCTTCGTGTCTCTGAAGTAGTGGAGGTGTGTCTGGCTGACTCACCCCTCCTCGCCCTGCTCTGTCTGTCACAAACACATCGACAATGGAGCTGTCTCAACACGACCAGATGCACTACTTCAGGCTGAAAATGGAGATAATAAATAGAGAACCCAGAACCACTATAGAACCCTATGTGTAAATAACACACAGTTTCACTAAGAACAGAACCTAGAGAATATAGAGAACTGGGTTCTGAGCCTCAGTCTGTGTCTCTGCAGTTCTGGCAGTTCGGGGAGTGGGTGGACGTGGTGATCGACGACCGTCTGCCCGTCAAAGATGGAGAGCTGATGTTTGTCCACTCGGCCGAGGGGAGGGAGTTCTGGAGCGCTCTGCTGGAGAAGGCCTACGCCAAGTAAGAACCAGACCTGGTCGAGACAAGGTGAAGGTTTCACACAGTGACAGTAACCGTTGGTGAGAACCAGGGACACAAGGATCACAGTTGACCCCAGGTGAACCCAGCTGACCTGTGAATTCTGAGCTTGAGGAGCATTGGCACAAGAGGAACAAGCTGTGAAGATGAAACACAAACAACTGAGAACACGTTCTCGACCTGTAATTCCAGCACTTGCCAGTAGGTTATGTGTTCAGGTGTACTGGGACATGTTGCTGCATTCTTTAGGTTCATTTGCACAAGGAGAGTCAGCGCTCCGCCCTGCACGCACATACACACATACACACATACACACCATTGATATACACACATTCAAACATGTTCTTTCAGATGACTGTGGATGCAGTGTTGTCTCGCTGGACTTCCTCCTCATTGGTCAGTTCTCTACAGGTCCTCACACCTGGTCTAAAAAACCAGGTGATCAGGAGGGAATGACATGTGACAGATTTTTCTACTTCCTGTAACCACCTATCCTGTTGAGTCCTCAGCTGATCTCAGTTGTGTGTTTAAGAGTTCTTAGGTGTTCTCGGGTGTGCTTAGGTGTTCTTGATGATGTCACTGCAGGGTGAATGGGTGTTATGAGGCTCTGTCTGGCGGATCTACGACCGAGGGTTTCGAGGATTTTACTGGAGGAATTGCTGAAGTCCACGAGCTAAGTCGACCTGACCCTCACCTGTTCCATATCATCCAGAAAGCCCTGGACCGTGGCTCGCTGATGGGCTGCTCCATCGATGTAGGAACACAGAGAACCTGCTGATGTTTGTTTGTTTGTTTGTTTGTTTGTTGCACATTTCATTTTTTACTTGATTTCAGATCACAAGCTCAGCTGACTCAGAGGCTGTCACCTCTCAGAAGTTGGTGAAAGGCCACGCCTACTCAGTGACAGGTGCAGCTGAGGTGAGAAACCATGCCCTTGTGGAGCCCTGCCCCTTTGGTTCAAATTGTTGTTGAGCTGCGTCATGTTTGATTTGACACCTGCAGCTCAGCTGGAAACTGCGTTACCCATGAGTATCGGCAGGAGGAGCACACACTGGTCATTACCTGATCTGATGGGGGGGCAGGGTTTCACCTATGATGGTGTTTAAGAATTGAAGGAGGGGACTTGTCTCCAATCATGTGTTGCTCTGTGCTCTGCTCTGCTTGTGATTGGCTGCAGGTTGAGTACCGTGGCAGCAATGAAAAGCTGATCCGGATCCGGAATCCCTGGGGTCAGGTGGAGTGGACCGGTGCCTGGAGTGATGAGTAAGTAACCAGTCAGGTGGACAGGTGTTGTCAACTTGACGATGACAACACATCTCAGGTGCACGACTGATTCAGGTGACTTAATCCGAGCAAGTGTGATGTCAACACCTAGACCTCCTGCTTGTTTTTGCTGTCTGTGCTCAACCAATTGGAGACGGATCCTGTGCTGCCACTTAGTGGTTGTGAGGTCACAGCGAAATTCCTGAGTCTGATTTTGTGTCGATGATGAAATTGAACATAGTGTCTGTAACTGTTGCTCACCTGTGGTCAACCTGTCTCCGCGCTCTCAGCTCAGCGCAGTGGCGTTACATCAGCGACGATGACAGAGATCGTCTCAGTCATCACGCGGAGGATGGAGAGTTCTGGTAAATCTTTCCTTCCTTTGCTTCCACCTGCTGACTCAGGTGCTGCTGCAGGTGAAGTGACATTATGTACTCTGCCTTGCAGGATGTCCTTCTCTGACTTCCTGCGACACTACTCGCGGCTGGAAATCTGTAACCTGACGCCTGACGCCCTGAATGATGACACCTTCTCTAAGTGGGCTCTGTCAAAGTTCGATGGCAGCTGGAGGCGGGGCTCCACAGCCGGGGGATGCAGGAACTATCCCAGTGAGCGACGCTGTCAGACCTTCACAGCTCCGACACACGTCATCAGACCTGCTGCAGCTTCTTTTTCACGTTAGCTCTTCCGTTCCTTTCACAGATACATTCTGGACGAACCCACAGTTTGTGATCAGACTGGATGAGGAGGATGATGACCCCGATGATGGTGAGTCTGGCTGCAGCTTCGTGGTTGGTCTGATCCAGAAAAACCGCCGACGCATGAGGAAAGTGGGGGAGGACATGCACACCGTTGGTTTCGCCATCTACGAGGTGAAGATAATATCTCTGGGGGTTCTAGTTCCACTGGTTCTGGGGGGCTATACAGCAAATGTGAGCAAGTAGTTAGCATCTGTAGAAATGGTCCAACAGTGAGATCTTGAACTGAGCCCCAGGACCAGATTTGGTGTTGGACTTTGTCTAGTCAGGATTAAACAGGATGAGTCCAAGGTGTTCAAGCATCTCTGTCTTAGATATCAAAGATATGAACACAACACATGTAGCAACTTGAATACATGCACGGTCAGAGTAGGTTTGAATTGGGAATTGACAGGGACATTAACAGGAAGTAGACAGAGGCTGGGGGTGAATAGTGACCAATGAGAGCAAGGCAGGAAGCTGAGGGTAGGGGTGGGTAACACAAACCGGTTTGATGCATCTGACATGCCTCCTTTTCTGTTTCAGGTTCCTGATGAGGTACAAGCTTCGTCCCCTTTGATCAACCACTTCCTCAACTACTTCCTCCTTGCTTGGTTTTCAAAATCATGTTATTGTGTGTTGAATGTCTCATCTGATCTGAAGCCTGTGTCTTCATCAGTTCTCTGGTCAGAGGAGCGTCCACCTCAACAGGAACTTCTTCCTGCGTCATGCCTCTGCCGCTCGCTCCGAGACCTTCATCAACCTCAGAGAGGTCTGCAGCCGCTTCTGTCTGCCACCAGGTGAATACCTGATCATCCCGTCCACCTTCGAACCGCAGAAGAATGGAGACTTCTGTGTCCGAGTCTTCTCTGAGAAGCAGGCCGACTTCCAGTAGGTGTCAGTCACAGTGAGGCTGGTCCTGGTCCATGTCCTGGTGATGAGTTCAATTGCACTACTGACCATGGGGGAGCTGCAGCTTGCCTTACTGTGTCTGTGTTTGTTTCTGCAGGGAACTGGACGACCCCATTGAGTCCACAGTGGAGAAGGTGAGACACAAGGAACCTGAGGAACCTTCCTCAGATATCGGACCAATGTCTGAAGCCAGTGACACAAAACACCTTCGGTGAACATTTCCTTTAAAATGTTCACTGAAGGTTTTCTCCTGAAATGTCAGAAATAGCCAGTCGTTCTCCATGGTGAATGCAGTTAATGACTGAACTTCTCTGACCCTCAAGGAAACATCAGCGAAACCTGGTGATCTTCAGGGGAAATTAACCCTGAATTAGAAACCTTAAGTGTTTTTGACTCTTCTTCCTGTTGACAGATCGAGATTGACGAGGATGACATTGATGAGCGGTTCAGAGGTCTGTTTGGACAGCTGGCAGGAGGGGTGAGTGTGACATCATCACTCAGACCCCGCCCAGTTTCTGTTGCCTGACTCGGTCTCATGTCCAACGTCTGTGTCTCTCATCTCTGTAGGACTGTGAAATCAGTGCCTTCGAGCTACAGAAGATCCTCAACAGAGTGGTGACCAAACGTGAGAGAACCTACTCACCGTGATACCAGGTGCAGATCCAGGTTCTGGTTTGGGTCCAGGTCCAGTAAGAGTTTATCTGTTTGTCTCATCAGGCTCCGACATCAAGACGAGCGGCTTCAGCCTCACAACGTGTCGCAACATGGTGAACCTGCTGGATGTATCCTTCCACTACAGAAAGTAGAGGTCAGAGTTTACATCTGTGTCAGAAGTCGGATCAGAACTAACTCGCTCTGGGTGTTTCAGACAGACCTGCCTCTGGTTCTAACTCTGGTTCTGTTCTGGAGTCTCAGAACCTTGGTGCTGTCTGGTGAACCAGCAGCGTTCACGCCAGTTTAAATGGAACCAAAGTGGGCGTGCAGTACTGAGGCGCAAGTAAACAACAGTGGCAATATTTTTGCTTTTTTTCTGTTCTTCAGTTTTTTTAAAGTTTATTAATTATTTGGTCTGGTGTTGGAGTGGACCCAGCCTTGACCATGGGTTAGGGTTGGTTTGGTTCCTCAGCAGACACAGACAAATTCTTTTTGCCCAGGTTGTCAGTCACTGCCTTCTCCTCCTACCTGTTCATTTTCACAGCCTAGGATATGACACACCCACTGATGATGTCACGGTTCACAGGAAATAACTATTTCTTGGTTCCGTTGAAAACGCAACTTTTCAGGTTCCCAACCTGTTATTTCAAAATTGAGTTCAGGAACTAGCACCGGCACGGAGCCCTGCCAGTGTGAAAGCCCTATTTGATTGGTCCTGGTTCAGGTTCAGGTACAATCTCTAATTTCAGATGTTTCATCAGTTGCCGTTACAGTGAATTGAACTCAGCTCCTGATGGTGCAGTCTGTTGTGTCATGTTTGACTCCACCAGAGGGAGACACAACAGCTCTAATTGATCTGACACCACTCACAGAGGGGACTGATGGTGTCGGGGTGCCCTGATGGGTCAGTGGTTAGAGAGCATGTCCCATATGATCACAGGTTTGACTGAGACGGTTACTCCCAGTTTCCTGTCATATCTTCACTGTTCTGTCTAATCGAGGCAAACCTGCCTGAGAAAATGACTAATAAAAAATTAATTAATTAATAATAATTTCACTGTGACATGGACTGAATTCCTGAACGTGTGCTGCAGAAAGACGGCAGTGGGAAACTGGGTCTGGTGGAGTTCAAGGTTCTGTGGACTAAGATCGAGAACTACCTGGTTAGTAGAACACCTGACTCAAGTTGTCAGTGGTGGGCAGAGACACCCACCCACATCCAACCTCCAACCAGTGAGGCTGTGTGCAGGAGCAGATGTGCAAACATACAGTCCTTCACCATTTACTGCTGAGAGAGGGACAGCAACTCACTGACCTGCTGTTGTGTGTTCTCTGTGGTTCTGACAGAACATCTACCGTCAGAAGGATGTGGATAACTCAGGGACCATGAGTTCCATGGAGATGAGGATGGCTGTAGAGGAAGCTGGTAAAACACCAACGTGTTACTAGGTTCCACAGAACACCAAGACTTACCTGGTTTGGGTCTGATCAGGTTCTGGTTTCTGTCTGTTTCAGGGTTCAAGCTCAATAACCCGCTTCATCAGGTCCTGGTGGCTCGGTACAGTGAACCAGACCTCACCATCGACTTTGACAACTTCGTCGGCTGCTTGGTTCGTCTGGAGACCATGTTCGGTAAGTCCAGGTCCACGTGGACCAGTCCACATTCCTTCAACATGGATTCATCTCAATAAAAGGAGGATGATGATGATGATGATGATGATGATGATGATGATAATGATGATGATTTCACAGACACGTTCAACACACTAGACAAAGACAACTCAGGAACCATCCAGCTCAACATTTTGGAGGTAACAACATCAGTGAGCGATGACATCACTGATGACTGGTCACATGATTGACAACTCTAACAGTCTGCTGTCTTCTCCTTCAGTGGCTCAATGTGTCTCTGCTCTGAAGAACCAGGACCAGGAAACGGGGACGACTCAGATCCACCTTAAATGTTTTGCATGTGGTGAAAAGCGTTTGTTTTTATTCTTTACTACAGAACCGTCAGTGATGGAGGTTCTGTAGGTTCTGACTGGGTTCTGTAGGTTCTGTAGGTTCTGACTGGGTTCTGTTGGTTTGTTCCTGTTGTTGTTTTAATTAATAACCAACTGTAACAACCTCATTAAAGATCAATAATCAGTAATACGACCAATAAACGGATCAATGTCAGATGTTTTTATTTCTTCTAAAACAAAGAAACTTAATAAAATGTGTTTGAAATATTAAACCTCCCCAAGCCTGTCAGCCAATCAGAGGAGGCGGTCTGCAACTGTGGGTGGGGCTTATAGTCACTTATACACTATGTTGTGGCCTCCACTGTGACATTACTATGATGTCATATCTTTTATGTCGTCATCGCGTTATTTTCTGGCGGGCGAACTCCTCTGCCCACCTCAGAGCTTTAGTGATGTCACTGCTACTCCCTGTTCCCTTGGCAACCACCACTGAGCCCCCAGCACTCCCCCCTAGGTGACGACACACTGCAACCGCCCAATCAGACGCAGAGAAAGACGCCGAATCCTGATGGGGAAGAAGATAGCCAATCAGAGGCTTCAAACGTGACAGTTACTTTGTGATGTCACCCACAGGTGAGTCGTGGTTACCTTGGGAACCTGACAGGCACACAGAATCTTCCCAGAATTCCTCTGGTGAGCGAGCAGCATCACATGGCTGAGAGGAGCGGAAGCACTCAGCTGGTTCACCGTCTTCATCACAACCTGAAACACAAGGACAGGGTGATGTCATGTTGATGACATCATACTGTCACTGCTTCCATCCTGTGTGTGTGTGTTTCCTCACCGACAGTGAGTTTGTCTCCACTGAGTCAACCACCAGGTCCTTCCCCCTGTTCTTCTGCAGCAGAGTCTGGGCTTTACCTGCAGCCTGAACAAAGTTTGATGGGAAACACACAGTGAGAAGGATCATGGAGGACAGTCAGCCCCACTCTCCCAGGTCTGTCTTTACCTCTCTGGTCTCCAGCTTCCTGACGGTGGTGTTACTGGTTCTCTGCAGAGCTCTGAGTCGACACTGCAGCTCCCGCCGCTGCCACTGAGGGATGGGTGTGTTGTCCACAGCCTGTGAGACACAGCACAGGGTCAAACTACCTAAATTCTGACAGGCTGCAGTGCATTTTGGGTAGTGTACCTACATCAGAGAGGAGTCCAACCTCCTTGGTGAGACTCTGGGCAGAGTCAAGACTTGAGGGGGTGGAGCCTGCCACTCTGGCTGATAAAGAGTCCACCTCCTGAGACAAAACCTGCCCCGCCTCCCGAGCCTGGAAACAGGAAGTGTTAACACACGTTTGTTTACTCATTTATTTTCGGAGGGGTGGTCCAGAAAACCTGAGATGAGGGAAATTCTGGGTTTCTGTTTGAGACTGAGAGATAACTTAAACTCTGTGTCAGTCGCCATGATAACTGACTCTGTGAGCCTAACCTGCTTGCGAGCAGGTTTACTTGAGGAAACCTGTCGAAACCTGTCGAAACCTGTCAGAGTCTGTCGGAGCTGTCTGACAGGGGCTGTCCTTTCACACATAATTCACATAGTTTTACACTCGGAGGAGAATTTGTCCCGTTTTAGACAATTCAGAGTTAACATAGTGAACTAGGGTTAGGGTTAAACTGAACTAACTCAGATCAGCTGTTCTGGACCTGAAAACTCACAGACTGTCAAAACAGAGTTCAGTGTGAGGCTCAGAGTTTGAACCTGCTCTCTAGAATACCCCTCTGATGTGACAGTCATCTGTTCCCTGTACATCTGTATCACCTCTGTCATTTGTTATACATGTGACACCAGTGACACCTGTCTGTGGGGAAGACAGACAGGTGTGATGTCACTGACCCGTGTGGCGTCTCGTCCCGTCACAGCGACGATGCGACTGATTCCTTTCACCATCTGTCTCTCGGAGACGATCACCAGGTCGTCCACTGCTCCAGTCTGAAGCAGGTGACTGCACAGAGAGAGAGAGAAAGAGAGCGAGAGGCTGAACCTGAGACAGGTGTCACACCTGGTACCACACTTCACTGCTTTCATATCCACAGTGATGTTGTTGACCACGTGACGGTGACCTGGATCAGTCCAGCTAGATCACAACTAGAATGCCTTCTGGTACAATACCTTCAGTGAGGAGAACAACTCTGTAGGACTTTGTTGCTAGGCAACAGTGCATTCACTGTGATGCTGATTGAGTGTGTGCAGGTGAACAGGTGTGTCACACTCACGTTCCACAGCAGAGTTCCACAGACGACTCTCTGTCCATGTCATCATCCAGCAGCTCAGGGACCGGAACCGCCACCGACACCACCCGAACCGGGTCAGGATACACCTACAGAGACAGACATGACACCTGGAGATGGACAGGATGCCTGGGGACAGACAGACACCTGGGGATGGACAGGATGCCTGGGGACAGACAGACACCTGGGGATGGTCTAACCTCGTCCACCATCCTCAGTCCTCTGATGTTCCTGGCTCTCTGCAGAGGAAGTTCCTGGCTGTGGACGATCTGATTGGCTGAGATGATGTCGTTGACGCACCTTTCAACCTGCTGTAGCTGGGAGACGCTCAGAGACGCCTGAGGGGGTGGAGACATGTCTCAGATAGGTGAAGAACAGGGAGCACGAGGTCCGAGGTGAAGAGCACACCATCAGTCAACAATCGGTAAATGATTGATCAGTGATCAGTCAGCGATCAGCAGCAATTGATCACCTTGGCAGTGAAGTCGAAGCGGAGGCGATCAGCCGACAGGTGAGATCCTCTCTGCTGGACCGAAGAACCCAGAACTGCTCTCAGGGCAAAGTTGAGGATGTGAGTCGCTGTGTGATTCACCATACAGGACAACCTGTGGAGCTGAGGGGGGAGGGGAGGGGTCAGATTCACCTGAGGGACATCAGTCTGAAAACATGTTGTCATGGCGACAGGACTGATTCCAGCCACTGAGACACTGAGACTTTTTTAAAGTATATTTTTCACCTTTATTTGACAGCACCGTATGAGAGAGACAGGACATGGGGAGGCAGAGAGAGGGGGAATGACATGCAGCAAAGGGCCGCCCAATGCAGGATTCGAACTGGGGCTGAGAGCAGCGAGCACCCACTACGCCACACGGCGCCCCCCTCCCAGTGAGACGTGTGAGAGTCAGAGCTCAGGTCATGTTTACCTGGTCCAGGTGTAGCTGCACCTTGTCTCCAGTCTTCAGGGAGTCGGCTGCGGTCACCTGATGCACCACGTACCCCCCCACCTGGACCACATCCTCCACAGGGAACACCACATCCTGACAGAGACACCTGCAGTCAGACCACAGATACCCACCGTGCATTTCACCTACGAGAGGTGCGGCTCACCTGCAGGCCGTCCCGGGTCAAGTAGCCCCGGTCATGAGACTGCCCCCCCCGCTCTGAGTAGAAACAGGTCTGGTCCAGGATGACCCCGCAACGCTGACCCTCAGTGACCTCCGACACCAGGTCCTGACCGTCATATAGAGCCAAGACTGTTGCATGGCATTCTGGGAACACTGAAGAGACGTTACAGTTACCTGTCTGATCCCAGGCTCAGGTGAGTCACCTGTGCAGGTAGGACCACGCACCATATCGGCCCTGGTCCAATCGGTACTGGTACTTGAGGCTGTCGTCCGTGTGAGGAACCACCAGACGCTGCAGCTCGGCCAGGCTGAGGACGTCCACGGTCACCTGAGCCCGCCCACCTGACGCCGCATCACTTGTCACCTGACGCAGTAAGTAAAACATGCAGTACCTTCATGATGGAGAAGCCAGGTGCATTGTGGGTGCAGATGTGCCCAAAAGGCTGCAGGCGTTTCCGGGGTAACACCACTGAGAATGAACCCTGACCTTGTGGTTCTCTGCAATCAGCCGGTCCAGTTCCTGTCGGTCCACCTGAACCCCCTGCTCCTCCAACATCAGGTCGACCAGGTCCAGAGGGAAACCCAGGTCCCTGTGCAGAGACCAGGCCACCGAGGCTGAGGCACAGGAAATACTGGTCACCATGGAGACAAACAATGAACTTCTAATAATTGATTGATCAGTAAGTATGACAGTCTGTTCAGCAACCAGGACCAGGACCAGGACCTGTGGGAAGGAGTTTCAGTCACAGAGGTGAACTGACCGGGGAAGAGGCCATGTTTGTAGTCCATCCTGTGGAGCGTGCGGTGGATCAGCCGGCTGCCCTGATGCAGAGATGACAGGAAGTGATCCTCGTTCTCATTGATGACATCCATGACCTGAGGGAAGACGACTTGCTGTGACATCATTCAGCTGATCACCACCAAACTAATCAATAAGTGAACCATGTGGACTCACCCGGTCCCCCTCCCTGTGCAGCTCCGGATACACATCACCCTGAAATGGGGGAGCAGAGTTAACCTGAGTATCTGTGGCCACGCTCCGTGACCCCCCCCCCCCCACACACACACCCACACCCTTTGACCTCACATTACATACCCTGCTTGATTATTGACAGTGTTACAGTGTTTGTTTCAGTAGACACAGTGACATCACTTCCTGCCTCTTCTCTCAGCTTCAGGCTGCTCACCTGGTCAGAGGGATTATGGGAAATGTAATTTACCAGGCTGTGGATGACAGTAGGAACCAGGCTGGCCAACGTTCCCCGAGGAGCCTGAAGAACCTCGACACAGAATCGAACGGCCCGACGCAGAATCCTCCTCAACACCAACCTGACACACACACACACACACACACACACACACACACACACACACACACACAGCATTGGTAGCTAGTTTTAAGCTGATTCAATATTCTGACAGCTGATTGGCTGAGCACTCACTCGGCCCCTGACATCCCAGGGTGAACCCCGTCAGCGATGCAGACGGTCAGAGCACGGATGTGGTCCGACACCACCCTGTATGCCATGTCCACCCTCCCCTGGTCCGATGCACCTGTCCTGCCGCTGTACGGCCCCACCTTTGACCTCTGAGGACATACACAGCCGTGACTGACATATCATCAGAACAACCAACACATTACCATGACAACAGCCATGTTGCCCCAACAAAGAAAACCTTGCAGATCACAGTCCACATGGTCTACATGTCAGGGTGGTGTATAAGGTGGTCTACATGGGGTCATGGTGGTCTACATGGTGGTCTACATGGTGGTCTACATGAAGTCATGGTGTGGTGGTCTACCTGTTGAATGGCGTGGAGCAGGGGGGTGAACAGATCTGTGTCGTAGTTTGATCTCTTCCCCTGCAGAACACTGACCAGTCTCTCCAGTCCCATCCCAGTGTCCACACTGAACTGGGGCAGCAGTTGCAGACTGTGGTCCACCTCCCTGATACACACACCCACACACACACACACCCACACACACACACACACACACATATATAAACACACATATAAGTCTGAAGTGGGTTGATGTGTTCTGGACCCTGTTTAGTGGAAACTCTGAGTTTTCAGTTTCAGAGAGCCAGCTCAGTGTAATGAGGAGTCAGTTGCTATGGCAACATGTACTGCTCCCCTGGCAGGTTTGCTTCATCTAAGTCTGAGGTTGATGGCCCGCTGAGCGTGGAGCAGGAAGGAGAGACATCGTGTCCTTTTGTGAATGAAGTTGTGAACGTCGCAGTGAAACTTTAAAGGCTGTAGAAGAGCGGATCATCACAGTCTGTCTCATGTTCTGTCGCTTTGTCGATTTATTACCTCGATGAAAGAAACCGTTTCACCACATTGTGGAGATTGTTCATTATCATCGGAGGAGGTTTTATGTTTTGTTTTTTGTCATTCAATTCTTCACCGACAGAACAAGTGTGAATGCTAAAAGCTGTGGGCCACAGCTTGTAGACACACTTGTCCTCTGCCTGAGACGTTAAGTGCAGCCTGATCCCTCTCTGCTGCCCAAAGAGCCCAGTACACATTTCTTCAGAGCAGAGCAGCTGGGGCTGCAGTTTGTAATTTAAATCCTCGACTTCCACATGATGGCTGTATTTACTATTCTGCTTGGCTTTCAGCGATCATTCAACCGTTTGTGACTCATGACAGTGTAAAACTCCTTTAGATTGTGAATCACTATTGTGCAGAGGCTAGGATGTAGGCTTGTTGCCTAAACAACCTTGACATTGCATCCTTCCTACACTTCCCTCTCTACCTCTTTGTCTCTCTCTCTTGGTCTGTGTTAACATGCTTCTTGGTTCCACCGCTGCTCTCAGATTGAAATGCTAGGAAACACCAAGCAGGCTGCAGAGACAAAGCACAGCTCATGATTGATTTCCAATCAGACAATTTACCTGTCATTTGTTGTCCTGCTCTGCCCTCTACTGGATTTCACAACAGCAGCCCTGAGCGCTCCAAATGCCACATCAGTGACAAAGTAGAAACCCCCCCCCCCCTTGCCTTCAATTGGCTACAGGCTGCCACTCGTTAAGAGAGTCATTCATCAGTGCTCCCACAGTTTGCTGCACATTATCACATTGCAATGACTGACAACAGTCTTTAAAACTTCTGCCTCTTTCATGTCAAATTTCACTACTTTTGCATTCAAATTGTAAAATGTTCACAAGACTTTCAACTATTCAGCGATCATCAAACAGTCTTTGATTTATCATAGTATAAAACTCGTTCAGCTCCATCTTCTTGTTGGCTGAGTGGTTAGTGCATCAGGCTACTGCTCATGAGGTCGTTGGTTCGACTTCGGCCTCAGCCATGTCTGTTTCATGCTGCTTGCTCTCTTTGGCAATTTCTTGTGCTAATTCAGCATTGCTTCAGCTTTCAGCTTCACACGCATTTTCCTTTGGGAAATGCTTTTTCTATTTGTTTTATTCTCTTTTGTTTTGTTTTTTTTTTTTTACATCAGAGACAGTGAACGCATCACAAGACAACGGCTCGTCAGGCCACATAATGTGCTCTTTTATAAGACAAGGCTATGCAGGTTTTCACCTTGGGACAGTGTGAGAAACTGTTGTACATATTGAGGATGTACAGTAAACATCTGTAGGCCCTTCAGTCTCCATAGCAACAGATATGGTTCTACATCGTCCTGTGGTAAAGAAGACTCATGTTAGATGTAGACCACTGAAAACCATCACACACAATTTGTGGAAAATTAACCAGAAACGTAAATTTATGTTTTTGGTTTTTTTCCTCTTAACACACCTGATGTGTGAATTTGGGAACTCTATGATGAATCGAACTGAAGGCCACACATTACACAGCCACATGCTCTTTTACATATAGATATACAGGGCTTAAAGCAAGACAAATTTCTGTGCTGGAGTTTGTATGGGCCGAACGTACAAACTGATCGAACCCTGTGTGTCCAGTGAGACCAGAGTCGTGTGCTCTGCATCACACACACTCCGCAAAGTTACATGTGAGCAACAGGCCAGTTCAGAGGAACACACACATGTGATTCCTGTGATTCCTGTCAGAGCCATCCCATAATGACGGAGCAGTGATTTTATTTAATCTTATGAACTTACACATTTCCACAGTCAGTGACTCTCTGCAGCACTTTCTGTCCTTCGCTGCGGCGACTGTGTTTCTTTCTGTCTGGATTTGATCTTTCAGCTTCATTTAAATGCAGAATTATCGTCTGCTCCTCGTTAGTGAAATACTCCGCTCTGCTGCTGCAGCTGCTGTCAGACCTGTCCATGTCTGTGATTGGTCAGATGCTGTAAACCCCGCCCCTTTCATGTGAACATGCTCATACCCAGACTGGGAAACCCTGGGTTGACTTAACAAGCTGATAACCACCGTCGTGTGAAGAACTGGAAGATACCCTGGTTCTGTTGAACCTGCCTCGAAGCATAAGCCCCAGGTCAGCTGTTCAGCATCAGTTACCATGGAGATGTATCCTGGTAAGAAGTGAGCCACCGTCGTAGAACAGAAAACCCAGAGTTAACCCTGATGTTACCTCACTAAGCTCAAATCCTGCTTCGTAGTACAGGCCCCTGGTCCACTGTGGCCCAGGTGTGTGTGTGTGTGTGTGAACCTGTTGTACTGCATGAAGACCAGGTTCCAGATCTCCACCACATCTGGATCATCAGCGTTGACCAGTGCTGCAGCATCTCGGCCCCCAACATGGTCATAGTGGATCTCAGTGCAGGGGCCACAGGGGCCCGAGTCCCCCATCTCCCAGAAGTTCTCCTTCAGACCAAAGGGCAGGAGGCTCCTGGGAGGGACCCTGAAGAGGAGACATCACTGACATCATCAATGACATCATCATTGCCCTCCTGCTGTGACTTTCAGTCTGATCCAGATTCTGTTCCTGATTCTCTGACATGTAGACCCTGGACCACTGGGTCTGTTCTACCAGTCTGACTTAAGACTTGGCCCCGCCCACACTCGTACAGATTCATACCCGATGTCCAACCAGATCTGTCGAGTCTCTTCATCGGCCATCAGACCTGATGCAGCATCGCCTGCAAAGTAGGACACGTACAGCCTGTCTGCAGGTATCCCATAATGCTCGGTGAGGAGGCTCCACGCCATCGAGCACGCCTCCTCCTGGACACACACACAGACACACACAGATCAGTTGCTGTGATGTTTTCTCTCCCCCTGGAAAAAGGAAGTGACCACCCCCCCTCGACCTTGAAGTAGTCTCCAAATGACCAGTTCCCCAGCATCTCGAAGAAGGTGTGGTGATACTGGTCCCGCCCCACATCCTCCAGGTCGTTGTGTTTGCCGCCAGCTCGGACACATTTCTGACTGTTGACTACTCTGCGGTACGACGCCATGTCACTGCGGGGGTCCACAGTCCCAAGGAGGATGGGCTTGAACTGAAACAGGAAGGCATCCATGTTTACTTTATAGAGATGGACTCAACAATCAGGTCAAAGGTCATTCTGGTCCCAAGTGACTGTGAAACTAATAGACACGATAAACCTGGAACAACACTGAACCTGTTAAGGAGAAAAATGTGGACCAGTCTCAGACACCACGGGAAGTGACGACAGGAGGAAGCAGGAAAGGTCGGTGACACACTGAAGAGCAGAACTTAGACTGAGACTTTAACTGTAAACTAATTATCTAGTGACACGTGGAGACAGTGCGCGCGGAGAAACCTGGCGCCAACAGGTAAAGTCTGAGACCTGCTGTGTGATTGACCTGAACACGAACTAATCAGTGACAGTCACAGGACTTTTATTTTGAAACCCCTGGCTAACTGCCGCTAGCTTGGCGCGAGTCTCACCAGACCGGGCAGAGATGGACCGGGACGGACCGGACGGACCGGGACGGACCAGGTCCACACTGACCTGGTTCATGCCTGCGTTGACGAACAGCAGGCTGGGGTCTCCTCGGGGCCGGACTGGGGACGACGGGACCACCAGGTGTCCGTGTTTCTGCTGGAAGAAGCGCAGGAAGGTGCTCCGGGTCCTGGCAGCGGACACCTCTGGAGGACAGCCGCCGAAAGAGCGGGCTGAGCGGACAAAGACGAGGCCCGGCGGCCCGCAAAGCGGCCGGAGCCTCCGGCGGAGCAGTCTGAACATGTGGGGACGGACTAACCTCTGACAGAGCCGGAGACAGAGCCGGACCTACACCGGAGCATGACGACCCAGTCAGACGGCACAGAGTGTTGTAATGCGCATGCGCAGTTCATCAGCCTCGTCTTCTTCTTCTTCTTCTTCTTGTAGTGAATATTAAAGACTGAGCGCTTCACCGCCCCCTGCTGTTCACACCGACCAGTCCTCCCATCAATATATTGATAATTACAGATGTATCGATTCTAATGATCAGTTTTTCTCCCCCACACATGAACCACGTGGTGCTCGGTAACGCCTTCTCAGTGTCGGTCTCACGCTCGTCTCGTGTTTAGGCTTCTAATCAAACACTGATCACTTCCAAACACCTGTCAACCATCGTCTCCTCTCGTTCAGTTGCTGATTCTCAGATTTCTAAGCCTCCGTCGGTCCGTGAACGCCTCAGAGCGGTGAGCGGCCTCGCGCTGATCAGACCTGATTAAACTCACCTGTGCCTGTGAGCGGGAGTCACCGAGGCGACGTTTGACGGAGCAGCGGTGAAGCCGAGCGACGGCGGGATGCAGAAAGGCCTGAAGAAGTACTTCATCAACATGGACGAGTACCTGTCCAGTCTGGGCCTGTACCGGAAGATGGTGGCCCGGGACGCGTCCAGTCTGTTCCGAGCCGTGTCAGAGCAGGTGAGTCGTGCTAAAGCTAACGGCTATGTGGGTGTGGAGTGCGGGGGGCGGGTTGGTGTGGGGGTGTCTGAGATTAAACCAGTGTCAGGCTTAGACTGTTGTTGCTATGGAAACTTACTACACAACGTGTGTGTGCAGCTGTACTACTCCCAGAACTACCACCAGAGGATCCGCCAGGACTGCGCCAACCACATGAGAGCCCACAGAAGCAACTTTGAACCGGTGAGCTCGCCTGCGGTCATGTGACGTCACGTCTCCTTCTCCAACCGGCCAACCAATCACACTTCCGCTCGTCCACACGTGCACACACCCATTTCATGTCTGTTATTTAAGGGTAAAAAAAACAGGGGTGTAATATTTGTGCCATGAGATCAGCTGTCAATCAATCAGCTGTCGATCAGTTCAGATCTGTGCCTATTTCCTGTTTCAGTTTGTTGAGGGTTCGTTTGAGAAATACCTGGAGCGTCTGGAGGACCCCAAGGTGAGCTGCCCTGACCTTTGACCTTTCAGCCACATGTCTCTGGTGTGTTGTTGATTGACAGGATGTGTTTGCAGGAGACAGTGGGTCAGGTGGAGATCAAGGCTCTGTCTCAGCTCTACAGGTGAGGGGCAGGTTCACACATTCACCATCAGCTGTATGCGCGTTACCATGGATACCACAACTGATTCTCATCAGGTTAGAAGCATCAGTATAAACTGTGTGTGTGTGTAGGCGTTGTTTCCTGATCTACCGTTACCCGGGGAAACCAGCCACAGTGATCTCAGAGGACGACTTTGTGGACAAGGTGAAGAAAACAAACACACACTCTGCAGCAGTGACCACGCCCCCTCCCAGAGCCTACTCCTCTGATTGGTTGACAGGCCACTGCGGCAGGTCGGTCAGTAAGCCCTGTGATGTGATTGGTCAGTGCTGACTGACCGACTGTCTTCTGTTACCAAGGTGATGCTGTGTTGCTCCATCAATGGTCACTATGACATTGTTTACCCCAGGAGTTACCCCGCCTCCGCTGCCCTCTGTCAGTGTGAGTACTGCTCAGTGATTGGTCAATCAGAGAGTGTGTGTCTGCTCTACACTCAGGTGTGTGTGTGTGTGTGTGTGTGTGTAGCTCTCCTGTACGAGCTGCTCTACACCCAGGTGTTTGGGGTGGAGGAGGCGGAGCTCTGTCAGGCTATGGAGACCTTCAGGGTTGGAGGTCGTCGCTATAGAAACAGCCCATCAGTGTGTAGTGATGTTGATATTGGGTACGACACTCCTGAGGACCGAGGACAAAGGTACACACACACACACCTTTGTTGATCTGTTGACAGGTAAGTGATGATGTCTTTGTATCTGCTGATGATCACCAAGGAAACGCTGTGACGTTCACTGACAGGTGTGTTTGTTTCATCTAGTAGAGAGGAGGGGGAGACGGGTGGAGCTGAGGTAGATGACACCAAGGTGTGTGTGTGTGAGTGTGTGTTTTTGTTGTTGTTGACATTGACGTGCTGTTGTTGTTGACATTGACGTGCTGTTGTTGTTGTTGTTGTTGTTGTTGTTGTTGTTGTTGTTGTTGTTTTGTAGTCTCCTGCAGAAGCCCCGCCCCCCTCCAGACTGTGTCTGACCTACAAAGTGATGAAGTCTCTGGACGGAGACGTTTACAGGAACCTAGAGTTTGACGTGTGGCAGGACACCTGCAAAGGCAACACACACACATTGATTGGTTGACTGCCAGCCTCATCGTGGATTATGTCTGGCATGACATCACGATGAGGTCACTGACAGGTGTGTTACCTGTACTTTCTGACAGAGATGCAGAAGACGGACTACATGGTGTTTGCAGGGAGGCAGTACTTCCTGGGAGACAAGTGTCAGGTGAGAAACACCTGGAGCCTGTACTATGCAGCAGGTAACTTCAGTGTTAACTCTCTCTGTTCTCCGCACGACGACGGTGGTTCACATCTTAGCGGGACACATCTCTCTGCTCTTTGCTGCAGCGACTGTGTTTCTTTCTGTCTGGATCTGATCTTCAATTCTTCATGTTACTGCAGAATTATCGTCTGCTCCTCGTTAGTGAAATACTCTGCTCTGCTGCTGCAGCTGCTGTCAGACCTGTCCATGTCTGTGATTGGTCAGATGCTGTAAACCCCGCCCCTTTCATGTGAACACGCTCATACCCAGACTGGGAAACCCTGGGTTGACTTACCGAGCTGATAACCACCGTCGTGTGACCACGATTGTTAGGTTAAGTGAAGTCAGATAACTGGAAGATACCCTGAGTCTGTTGAACCTGCCTCGAAGCATAAGCCCCAGGTCAGCTGTTCAGCATCAGTTACCATGGAGATGTAGCCTGGTAAGAAGTGAGCCACCGTCATAGTACAGAAAACCCAGAGTTAACCCTGAAGTAAAGCTGGGGAACTGAAGATGCCCTTGAACCTGCTTCGTAGTACAGGGCCTGGGGCTCAGACGGCTGGGCTGCCATGCTGTTTTCAGACTGACTGACTGTGTGTGTGTGTGTGTGTGTGTGTGTGTGCGCGCGCAGGTACGTCTGGAGCCAAAGGGGAAGTACTACAACGCCTTCATCCAGGAAGTAGGAACTCACTCGTCGGCCGTCACCGTCTTCATTGAAGAGCTCGGAGAGAAGTAACACATTACCTGACCCTGATTCTGACCTAACCCTAACCCTGATGATGACTGACCTCTGGACTTTGACCACTGTCTCTGACCTCTGACCCCTGACCCCTCGCTATATGTTGTTCTCTTAGACACCTGGTTCCTCTTATGGACCTAAAGCCAGTGAATCCAGTTCCTGCCTGGAACGTCGCTGCTCCAGCCAGAAAAGGAGATCTGGGTCTGTTCACCTCCTCCTCACCTCCTTCTCCCCAACCTCTCTTCACCTCCTCACCCTCTTTTCACCTCCTTCTCACCCTCTCTTCACCTCCTACTCCTCCTAACCCCCTCTTCATCTCCTCTTCTTCCCCTCTCTTCACCTCCTACTCCTCCTAACCCCCTCTTCATCTCCTCTTCTTCCCCCACTCTTCACCTCCTCTTTCCCACCCTCTTCTCACCTCCTCTGTCCCGTCTCCTTCAGACTCGGACTCCCGTGGTCAGCGTCATCATCGCCATCGTTACTTTAGGAAGTCTCGGGGCAACAGTGGAGTGAAGGGGGCGGAGCTGCTGATGGTGCCACCTTCTACATATGGTGGCCCTGCCCCTTCTAGTCTGCCCCCTCGCTTCCAGCCATCCGGTCACCCCCGCCCACCTCCTCCTCCATCACCTGGAGCACTGACCTACGACCCCTACCCCCCCACACATCACCCCACCACCCAAACTCGACCCCCTCGCTATGGAGCGTCCAGGTGGGAGCAACTGTCCATCATGTGACATCACAAGGGCATGACCTTATCTGACATACTGATACTAAGAAGCTCCTGTGCGTGCGTGTGTGTATATGTGTGTGTGTGTGTGTGTGTGCGTGTGTGCGTGCGTGTGTGTGCGTGATGGATTGTGGTCAGAAGCTCCACCCGTTTTGTGAACCGTCACCTGATTGGTCCACAGCTGACCTATTATCACCCTGGAAGAAGATATTACCATGATTACGAGAACTACGCCTTCAGGTCACGGTAACCATCATCATCACTGATTATCACTGATTATTGATCAAGTATCAGATGATTGTTGATGTTAACATCATTCAGAATATGAAGGTGGTAGGTTATCAACAGTTGTCATTGCAACATAGGTCTAGGCAATAAACAGGAAGTGATGATCAGACAGTTTGTAACATTCTGATTCGTCCAGCCGAAGCCGTCGGCAGCTCGTGGCTGCCCTCAACAAGGAGTTCACCTTCACGCCAGAGACGGGAGAGGAGCCAGCTGATCTGGACGCAGCCATGGCCTACTACCAGCTGGACGACGCCAGCGACACCGTCTTCCCCCCGCTGCCGGTGAGAAAACTACAAACCCAGAGGTGTTCTCTAGGTGCTCTTGATGTTCTCCAGGTGTTCTCCAGGTGTTCTGTAGGTGTTCTCTAGATGTTTTGCAGGTGTTCTCCAGGTGTTCAGCAGTGTCATGGATCACCTGTCCTGTGACGTCAGTCCTGATACAGTTCAGGTGTTTCCATGGTAACATTACAGCATTAATATGACACAGTCTTACTACTGATAGGTTCCAGCTGTTGCGCCTCCTCCCAGCATCAGTGCCCCTCCCCCTGGCTCCTCCTACAGGGTTCAGAGAGGCTCAGGGCCCCTCCCCTCTGCACCCCCACCTGGAAACACCCCAGTATGCTCCTCGGAGGAGGAGCAGGAGGACACAAGCACTGTGGAGGACCAGGGTGAGTCATCAATCAATCAGTCAATCAATAGTCACTGATAAGAGTTGACAGGAGGTAAACAAACCCGGTCAGTGCTGCTGAGTCACTGTTAGGCTTTTAATGTGAAACTTCTGCAGGAAGTGCAGTTTCACCAACACATTCATCATTCACACTCATTTCAGGGGCTTTTCATGTGATATCAGACCCCAGTGGATCAATATTAAAAGTTTCAGTTGATTAAAAAAACTCCTCCATTTTGGCTCTGTCCTGCTTCGCTCTGAAACACTCTGATTGTTGTTTGCTTTTATTTGACTGTGATACTTCCTGTCTGTCTCAGGTGAGTATACAGAGGAGTTCGTCTACACTCAGGGTGAGTGACACCAGCTGACAGCAGGAAGTGTCTCCATGGCAACAGCAGCTTGTGACTTTCACTCTAACTGTTTCAGATCAGAGCTACCAGACCTCAGGTGTTTACAGTGCCACTGAGTCCACCCCCAACCAGGTAACACACCTGACCTCTGACTCCTGGGGTCATACGGTCCCTGCACCAGGACCCAGTTTAGACACTTAACCAGACTGCAACTATAGCGCAATGAATTCTGGGTAAATTGATGTGATCAGTGACTTCAGAGATGCATTAATGTTTTCTCTTATTATGAAAGGATGAACAGGAAGGAGGAGCTGCTGACTCTCCACCAAGACCAGACCTGAACTACAACTACACACAACAGGTATACACACACACACACACACAGTCTCTGCTGCTGATTTTGCTGACTGTGTGTCTGTGTGTTTCAGGTTGTGAAGCCGTTAGCCGTCATCTCCTCTTCACCTTCCTCCTCCTCCTCCTCCTCACCCTCCTCTCCTTCATCACATGTACCTGCAGCTGCTCACCTGCCGCCAACTGGTCACTCACAGCCACGCTCAGGTACGTATGCATGCAGGCGCACACACACACACACACACTCACTCACTCACTCACTCACACACTCACTCACTCACTCACTCACTCACTCACACACACACACACTCACTCACTCACTCACTCACTCACTCACTCACTCACTCACACACACACACTCTGACCCCTCCCCCTCTGTCTCCAGTTTCCATGACAGTCCCAGCCTCCTCTCCCTGGTTGGTTAATGAGCTGGGTGAGCCTCTCTGCACCACGGTGGCTCCACCCCCTTATTCCTATGACCCTAACGGCAGTGACTTACCCCGAGGTCAGAGGTCAACACCTGTTAGGTCAGTCTCCTGTTAGCCCCACCCACTGGCCTGCCTGCTCACTGTTGTTACTGTGTGTGTGTGTGTGTGTGTGTGTGTGTGTAGACTGCAGAGTCCTCCAGTATTACTTCAACTTGGGCGTCCAGGTGAGTCCGGTACCTGTGTGTAAACTGGAAGCATGGAAACAGCAGCATGTTCCTTTAAATCTTAACCCACCCCCCCCCCCATAACTACCCACAGTGGTACCATCAGACCTACCAGCAGCAGACCTACCCCCCCCCCTCACCTGAGGCCCCCTACACCTACCAACTCTATCCCCCCTACCTGAGCCAGGAGCCCCTGCACGGTAAGATCTATGCATCTTCTGATTGCCTCCTGCAGGTGTGAGTCCATTATGATCCCAGAGCTTTCAAAATAAGAGTCTTACTAAGAAGAGGGACAGTGGTTGGTCATTTGGTTGGGGGGGGTTAGGGTTATCATCATTAGATAATCTGCGGTTGACAGGAAATAGGTCTCCTCCTCTATCTGATCTGGTCCTGGTCTTCCGCCCACAGCTACCCCTCCCCAGTCCTACCCAGAATCCTCCAGGGCAGGAGATGTACAGACAGACGGACACAGCAGTGGTCGGTGACTCAGCTGTACCTGCTCACTCACCTGAAACACTCCATCTAAATGTTCAGTCAAGTGATTGATTAGTTTTGTCTCCTCCCCCCTCCACAGGCCCCGTCCCATCCATGGAAGGATCCTCCCCCTCCTCAACCAGTTCTGCCCCTCATGGTCCCACCCCCTGCCCTGCTCTTCTGTACCCAGATCAACAGCCTCTCCCCCCTCCCCCAATGCTTCACCTGCCATATGAAGCTCCACCCCCAGCCACCTACCTGCCCTCCGCCCCTCATCCTGCTCTTCCTCACCCCGCTCACCTCCCTCATCACTCCTCCTACCACTGCCTCCCCCCATCTGTCCACTGGGGGGCGCTCCAGACTGGAGGCCACACCCCAAGAGTTTACTGCCCCACCCCTAACCCCACCCATGTCGTCAGTTATATCACTGCCCCACCCCCCCACCACACAGCCACACACTACATCCCGCCCACCATTTAAACACTCGTTAGCGTCTCTCATTAGCATACAGCTAACAACAGGAAAACCTCATATCCAGAAACTGGAGGTTTCGAGAGGACGAACCTGAGAAAAGTTTAAAAAAAATTATGATTTAATCAAATAAATTAAAGTAAAAATTATTAAAGTGGAAAATGTTGTTTTTGATGTGAACTGATGGTTAAAGATTTGGCCTTGAGGTTTTCCTGTCTCAGTGCATTAGCATGCTAACTCAAAACAAAACAGTAGCACGTTAGCTTCTCATAGTGATGTCATTAGCTTGACGCAATTCATCTGCTGCAGAAGCAATTCCTGTTCCATGTTTATTCGGACGTAAGTTGTTTAATTAAAGACAGATGTTACCATGTTACCATGGCAACACGTGGCAGCGTCACAGGTAGGGAGGGCAGAGTGGACATGGCTGCGAGAAGAGCGACAGATTTTTGTTTGAAATTTAAGTTTATAATTTGAAGCATCAGCCAGCCAGTCAGAGAGGGTGGGGCTGTGGAGGGGGCGTGGTCAGCCCCTGTTTAATGAAGAGGGGATGTGTTTATGTTGCAGTTCTGTTCAAACTGGTGACGGTGATTTGTTTTGATTCTGGGAGAATAAAGTTTTCACCAGCAGACAGATGACTGATCTGGTTTGTTTCATCAGAACAACGGTCACATGACAGTCACCTGTCCACAGGTGTCACCTGGCTCATAGCTGCAGAAGTTCTACATGAAGACAGAGCGTAGCTGATGTGTAAATGTGTTGCAAAGATGCAGCACCGATCAATCAGGAGCCTCAAATTTATTTTAGAAAGAAACAAAGTCAATTTAACAGTTAAATGGTGGAAACATCTGAGAGACGTTCACTGACCCTCAGTCAAAAGGTGAACATTCACATTAAAAAACCAGGTGACCTTTGACCTAATGTCAGCGATTCATCAGTCTCTCTCATACAGATCCATGAAAATGCCGTTGTTGCTCTGTGTTGTCATGGTAATAGCTTGTGTGGAATGTCAACAGTCCAGAGGTCACGACCTCCCCTGGCGACCAGTGGCTCCTTCAGCCAGCGAGGATTGGACAGGTGAGTCAGATGTTTTTCCTGCAGACCAATCAGAATGGCTGAGCGTTCCAGCTGCTGTAGCTCCTCCCCCTGTGTGGAGGTGGGACAGAGCCAGGTCCTGCCCACATCCACAAGTCCTGAAAGAGATTTATTTCCACAGATGATGCTTTCAGGTACATCTCATAAATGGGGACATCAGGGGAACTGGACATCATCTCCTACCTGCCACCACACCGCGGCCAAACCTCTCCCCAGACTCCAGGAGTGTTTGGGTCTGAGCTTGGTTCATCCCCAGGAGATCACTCAACACCACCCGCCACTCGTCCCCCTCCCAGTCCCGCCAGGCCACGTGAACTGCCAGGCTCTGGTTTTCCAGCGGGGCCAGCAGGGGGCGCCAGCGGCTCTCCACTGTCTTCACCCCATCCAGAACTAGACCAGCGTAAGGCTGTCGAAACGACAGACACCACACCTGCACCGACATGTCTGCAAAACAAACACACCCAGACACACACATATCTATCTATCTCTCTCTCTCTCTCTCTCATTCTCTATATATATATATATATATATATATATATATAGATAGATAGATATATAGATAGATAGATAGATAGATAGATATATATATAGATATCTCTGATTGTATACATATAAATATAAAATCAGTGATCTAGTCTTGACTTCATTGTAACCCAGAGTGGGTCATACATGGAAATATTTCAATTGTTTCTTTTTTTAATCAACAGACAAGCAGTAACTTGTTCCAGGTACATTATGACCAAGACAATATTTGATGTAAACTGCTCCGTCCTGCACCTACACTACTATGATATTAAATCTGATGAATTGCATCTTATTATTTAACTTCTTAAACCACAGTAGCATCCTGCTTTGTTTAACTCAGCCTTGTTATACAAGTATGAATTAACCCCAATAACCAAGCACACAGGTCAGGTCCATGTTGTCCCTGTGTGATGTTCAGGGACAGGTCAGGACAAGCTGAGGACAGACAGCTTTGAGGCTAAAGTTTATATTAATGAAATGAACCGTGAGACCGTGACAGGTCTCTGCTGGACGTCCTGACCACACGTCAGTAGCAGTCGAGGTAAAGTCCGCTGTTCTCAGCTCCACCACCTTGAGCTCCGGTATAACGACCCGGCTAAACGAGACGAGACGAGAGGACACGCTGTACCGGCGGGTCCGGTGTGTTTATCAGAGTTTAGCCTAATCGAGTAAATTCTTATCGACAATTAATCGATAGTCGATTAACTGTTTACATCCCTAGTTATTATGCATTCAGAGCATTCATACGCTCTCACGGGACGCGTGTTTGCTGCTGCGGAAACCCAGACTTTGCCCGGCAACAAGAAACACAATTTTCCGATTGGCTGATAGGCAGCTGATTGAATCCAGCTGCATTGATGCACTAAACGGAGCAATCTGCCTTCCGCATCATCCATTCATAGATTACTGATTACTGCGAGTTGTATTACTTCTCAGCGTGAGAAATGTCACGTGTGGCGTGTGAGCGTGTGAACTGATTGAAATGCGTGTGTCTCAGGCTCAGTGTGTGAGACTTGTGAGCCCTGGACGAGACCCTGTCCACGCAGGAAGTCTTTCTATTCCTCTCGTGGAGCTCAGGCTCCAGCACGACAATGTGTTGGAGCCGAATCGAGCGGAACCTGTGCTGGTTGATGGCAGCTGTCGGTCAACGGAGTTTGGTTCAAATGTGTTTCCGTGCAGCGCGAGACGTTGCATGGAGGGAGGCCTGGGGAGGAAAGCTGGGTTTGTTCGCTCAAAGTCTAATAACTTCATTTATCAACAGACTGACTCACACAAGGTTTCAGACTCCGTGGCTGTCTCCTCTTCTTCTGTGTGAAATAACGTGTAGCCAGCCCAGTCAACAGCTGGGTGTCTATACCGCCCCCTGTGGCAGGTCCTGTTCTCTACGTCACACTGTTCAAATGATTCACGTCATCAAAAATCAAAGATGACAGAAAACCGGATGAACCGAATAAATCTTCCAACTACAGTTTGATAAATGATGTATAATGATGTAATAATTACTCAAAATAGGATGTGATGTCACCATTTCTCTACAAATGAAAAGCTTTGTTGTCTTTTCAAAATAAAAGATGATTTATACAAATTGTCTTGTAAATCTATGAACTTTGATTTAGGCTGTAACTTTATTATTGAGTTAATTAAACTGATCAAATGTAACAAACCAATCAGATCATACAAAAACGTGACACCTGATGCAGTCAATAAAGTTTTTCTCTTTGAAGACACTTAACAGTTTTCTCATCAACATGCAAGTCACAACAGATCAATGAATCAATAACTCATTACAACCAATCACAGATGGTATAGGACAGGAAGAACACGCCCACTCATTACATATGTTCTAATGACAGGTCACTTGTTACATCATCAGTGTCAGCGATGACATCAGCAGACGAAATATGGAATAAGAAAACGACACTGAAGTCGTTACAACACTTTTCTACCAGATGTCCTCATGACATCATCAGAGTCTGTGCAGAATAATACCATCACATCTGCATAACAAAATGCATCATGAGACGTCAGCGATCTTCTCCGTTACCGTAGCAACTCAGGAACCAATGAAAGCAGCAGAGACACAAAACACAGAATCACAACAAACAAACAAATATAAAAACAAACATTAAACGAACAAAAATATCAAAAATATCGACGACTGAAAAAAAGTACAACAAAATAAAAACATGAAACGCTTCAAAGCAAAAATAAATAAAATCAAATATTTTCATCACAACATCCATGAGAAAACAACACAAACAACAGGTGTGTGCTGGAGAGACTCGTTAGTTCTCAGAGCGACGAGTCAAAACACACACACACGTTGACCTTCAGGCTCCGCCTCTAGCAGGTTGAAAATGAGGTCACAGATTAATTAACTCGTGAAATTGTTGTTTTCTGGATCCGGCCTGACCCGGACCACCTGTGGACCTGGACCTCTTCAGTCAGACCACTCCTGGTCCTCGGGCTCAGACTCCTCCTCTGATTCGCTGTACTCAACAGCGATGCGTCTTGACAGGATGGTGGCGACATCATTTCCTGTGGGCTCTCGTTTCTTGGCCTCCTCCTGCTCACGCTGCTCCTGAACCTTCCTCAGCTGGATCCCTGTGGACCAGAACCCAAACCAGGACCTCAGGACTTCAACTACACAGAACACTGGTTCTATGAGTCCTGATGACCTCACACAGACAGGAAGTGATGTGATGACCTCACTCAGATGGGATGTGATGACCTCACACAGACAGGATGTGATGACTTCATACAGACAGGATGTGATGATGTGATGACCTCGCTCAGACAGGATGTAATGATGCTAACGGCTAACAGCTGACCTCGGCGTATTGCAGCCAGCAGGTCACTGCGAGCGTCGTTCATCGGCACATTCAGTCCGCCAGGCGGCTTCCTGCCTTCCGTCGCTGGGGGCAATGGGGGAGCGGCAGTGGCTGAGGGCGGTGCCTGCCCTCCGGGCCGGGAGGGGGAGGGGACATAGTTCGCTGGTGGAGGTGGTGGAGGGGAGGGGCTGTAGGGGCGAGAGAGGGCGGAGCCACCTAAAGACACAGAGAAGAGGATGAGTTTGTTTTTTTCACCAGTAGCCAAACAAGTGACGACCTGACATCTGTAACCATGGTTACCAGGAGCAGCTGCAGGGTGCAGTGGAGTTGCCATGGCAGCAGTGTGGGTGGAGATGTTGGGGAATCCCATTTGTCCCACTGATGGTATAAGAGGGGGTGGTGGTGGAGGGGCCGGGGGGATCTGGTGGTCACTGAGGAGATGGAGGTCAAAGGTCAAATCTGTGTCACTGACAGGGTGGAAAACTTCAATGGTGGAGGACTGTACCTGGTATCCTTGGTGGCATTGGTGCGTGCTCCGTTCTGATTGGCTGAGCCTGTGTGTGGCAGGTGGTGGTGATGGTGCGGCTGGTTGCGGCCAAGTGAGTGTTGGCGGGTGGTTGCTGTGGCAACAGCCGAGGATGCAGAGGCAGGTCGGAGAGCACGGTCCAAGGACTGAGTCTGACCTGTTCCTCTGGTCGCCACTGTGGCGTGATCCTTACCATCATGCCCCTGGGCATCATGGAGGTGGGGACTGGCAGGGAAGGAGTGGTCATCTGACATCCCCGACCTGGAGGAAGGTGGGAGGAGCCAATTACATCTGAGTTTCATGACTTCCATCTCCTGGTGACAGTGCTTCACCCCCAGTGGGGGGAAACTTGAGAGAATTCTGTTTGGCTGCTTTTATGCTGGCGGGGTGAAACAGGAAGCACATAAAAGTACCTGTCAGGTGACATGGAACCGTCAGATGTGTGGTACGGGGATGGCGTCACTCGTGCGTCGGGGCGGAGCTCCTTGTCGTATGCCATCAGGTTCCACTCCTGCCGCCTGTTACGAGCTTTACGAACCTTCACAGGAAGAAGAACAACACTACAAAATAAAATGATGGAACCATTAACACAGTGAATATTTCTACCAAAATAAAAGACGCTGACCTTCTTCACCTCCCGTCCTGAGGACTCCTCCACATGTTTCTGCTCCTGCACATGGACAAGAGAGAGAGAACCGTTAGAGAGGTGGGGGAGGGGCAGATAGATGGGCTGAGGGGAGCGGGGGTGAACCTTCTGTCGTCTCTTCTCTTTCCGTTTGTTCTCTGTCGCCTGCAGCATCTTCTCCTTCCACAGGTTGAAGAAATAAGACGGGTCAGTGTAGAACTTCAGACCGTCCTTCTTATCATCTCTACACACACACACACACACACACACAGCCTAGTTAAACCCAATAGTCCTGACTGAGCTCAGCTAACAGTGTTAATGTGTGTGTGGGGGTTGTCTGACCTGTAGGGTGTCAGGATGTTGAGGGGGGGGGTTTGTCGCAGCGTTGATACATCTCTAGAACGGGGTTGAGGATGGAGCTCCGTGACACCACCTGCTGGTCCTGGGTGGTGCTGCTCCTGAAGGCCTTCCTCATGTTGATGTCCTGCAGAGACACTGAACCACAGGGGGGGGGGGGGGGGGGGGGTCATTTTTCATATGTAACAAAGTGCTCAGACATGGCTATGACTTCATCTGAAAACTGGTCTGGTCTGGTCCAGTCTGGTTTGTTCTGATCTGGTCTGGTTTGGTCCAGTCTGGTTTCTTCTGGTCTGGTCTGGTCCAGTCTGGTTTCTTCTGATCTGGTCTGGTCTGGTCCAGTCCAATCCGGTCTGGTGACCCACCCTCCTCCACAGTGGAGTCCAGCTGTGTGACCTTCACTGCCAGCAGGTCCACCCTCTCCTGCAGACTGTTCATCCTCAGGTAGAAGCTGTTGGCCTCCGTGAACAGCTCTCCAAAGATGTCCTCTGCATGGCGACCTGTCCGTGTCCATGACAACAACAGCATAAGCAACAGAAACACAGTGATGGGGTTACAGTGATGAGGTCACTCACTGAGTCCTCCCAGCTGTTTGATGACAGCTGCCAGGGTGCTGTTGGTGACACACTCTAGCTCGCTGGCGACCCCATCAGGTAGGCTGCCGCGGCACAGGTATCTGGGCTCAATGATCCGCTTCACCAGTGGCATGACTCACCTGCAGACACACGTCACCATCAGGTGTGCTCACAACATCTGGATCAACTGAGGCTGTGCAGAGAGAGAGAACAGAAGCACAACAGACCAGAGTCACACTCTGACCTCTGAACCTGCAGTTCTTCTAATGACCCCTAGATTGAATTCAACCCCACAGACCCCTTACAGTCTCTATGACAACTGTTTATACAACTCATCTGGACTCAAGTAGGACTGACTGCTGGCCTCTGTCAGTGGCCCCTCCTCTTTGACTATTATTGGCTTAGCTGTGAGTCGTGGCTGGAGTCAGGCACTGCCTGTGATGGTGACATGTTGTCAGTGAGGCTGCAGTTCCTCCAACATCCACCAGACACAGCTGACGCTACTGACACAGTCACTGAGCATCTTCTTCTTCGTCTGCTGCTGCTCAACTCAACTGTTCACCAGGAGTCGTCATGTGTGTATCAGAGCTAATTTCCATGGTAACTCAGTCAGCCTTTTACGTCCCACTTTGCTGCCCACAGAATAGAGCATGGTTACTGTTGCTAGGAGACAAAGTGTGAGGGTCTATGTCACATTTATGTAATGTTGTACAGACAGGAAGTGATTAGATCACGGACTGGTCAGATTGGTGTGTGGTAGATGGAGGTGAATGATTCAGCAGCAGCAGGTGTCTCTCACCTGAGCAGGTGTCTCTCACCTGAGCAGCAGGTGTCTCTCTCCTGACCAGCAGGTGTCTCTCACAGCAGGTGTCTCTCTCCTGACCAGCAGGTGTCTCTCACCTGAGCAGCAGGTGTCTCTCCTCTGAGCTGCAGGTGTCTCTCACCTGAGCTGCAGGTGTCACTCAAATGAGCTGCAGGTGTCTCTCACCTGAGCTGTAGGTGTCACTCACTTACCTGAGCTGCAGGTGAAGGTGTCGCCAGGTACAGTTCATTTCCTTACTGATAGTGACTGAACTCATCAGCTACTGCTCTGATTGGCTGACTCCACATTCAAGTGGGTGTGTCCGCATTAACACTGCCTCTTGTTGTCTGACTCTCAATCATCTGTTACTGATGCTGTGAACAGATGTAACCATGGTGACGCGGATTACCACTGTTTACAGTGGGTTGTACATCAGTGATGTCAGTCAAACAGGTCCTGAACTTCCTGATTAGTTCTTCACACTCCTCTTCCTCCTCCTCTTTTGTCTTCAGTCTTGTTTTCCAGCTCAGTTGCTAAGGAATGGTAACCATGGAGACCTGTCCTCCTCCATGCTGCAAGCACGCTCGGTCAGAACTCGATGTAAGGACCGGTCCTGATCTTGGGGTTCTCCTACTTACCTTACAAATACTGTTTTTACCATGGTAATCACCAGATGATTGTAACACACATCACACACACACACACATATGACGTCACATGTCACATGTGATATTCACTAATGGAATCTCTACTCTCACACAAGTAATCAGAAAGCATGTCACACACACACACACAGTGCAGTGTGACAGAGCAACATTTTTGTGTGCGCGCGCGCGCGCGCAGGCCTGCACACCTGAGACTCGATCGATCTTTCGATCGGCTCATCAGTTTATCTGTTTCCATCAGGGCCTGATGATGTCATCACCGGGACCGGATAACTGACAGGTTGCTGATCGGTTTCTGTTTGAGTGAAGCGGGAGAGACCGTCACGGCCCGCGGATCGATCACAGCACTGATTTGTCAATAACACATCCGTTTGAAGCGTTAAGAATCAATAACCGATCGATGAGACTCACCGCGGGCTGAGGAGGTTTCCGGTCGGTGTATGGTTCGTCGTGCTGAGGCGGCGGGCAGCGGCTCGTCCTCCGACCCTCTGACCGGGGATAGATGCATAGAGAGAGAGAGAGAGAGAGAGAGAGAGGGGAGGGGGCGAGTCATTATCCTCGGCTTCTGTCGGCTCCTCGGACCTCATCGGCTTCTGTCGAGACACTTCGGCTTTTGTCGAGACAGACTCGTGTTTTTGTTTGTTTCCTTTATTGAAAACAGCAACACATTATTATTTTATCATTATTATTGAATTAAACTTGATGAGTGTGACAGAGCAATATTTGTGTGTGTGTGTGTGTGTGTGTGTGTGTGTGAGAGAGAGAGAGAGCGAGAGAGAGAGAGTGAATGATCCAGATGTTGTGTGTAATCTGTCTCTACATTTATCCCAGTTGTTCACAGCACAAATGGGACTGTGTATCACACTGAATCTCTGTGAACAGCAGCAGCATGAGGTCACTCAGTGTGTTGATTGGCTGTTTGTGTTGCTTCCTCGGTGTCTTTTAAACAACCAGACCTGATCTGGTCCGACTGTAAATATACATCAGTCAAATGCACCGTGTTTCAGAATCCTCCTCTGGTTATAAGCCACGCCCACACCAAAGTAACTGTGACAATCTTCTGACTCACTCTGATTTATTGTATCCAAACCTTTGGTTCCTGTGTCATTCAGGTGACACACAACACTGTCACATGTTTGATTTGTGATGTCACAAGTTGTCTGTCTCTGATTGGCTGACAGACACCAAGACACTCAATGAAGCCGCACCACTGGGTGAGGGGTGGGGGGGGTGTGACTGATTATTAGTATTTGATTTCTTTATTTGTTCATGTCACTTGCTTCGACCATGATAACAAACTTTGATGCATCAGTTTCACAGCTGACACGTGGAGGTGGGTGGAGCTACAGTTACAGGATGTGGTAACTCAACAGGTCTCCATAGCAACAGTGGTCATGACCACACACCTTCAACCAGTCATGTTTTGCTTCTGTTTGAGGAAATGTGTGTTTCCTGTCCCTCTAAATGTAGAGATGTTCATCGTCATCATCCTCATCACCACTCTTCAACTTGTCACCGCAGATTCAACATCACCGAGACGACAGCGCCTGTGTCTGTGAGTGTTCAACACTTCTCTACCTGTGGTCACAACGTCCACCTCGGCCTTGTTAACCTTCAGCCTGATGAGATTGTGTCTGATTTGCTGAATCTGGCCTTTATGTCAATCACTAATATGATGTCACACTTCATCAGGAAACATCGGATTACAGCTTGCAGCTGTGTGACATCACTATCTACCACCACTTTCTCAACTCTATAAATATGTCAGTGGTTGCTACACAGCCAGGATGACAAGGGTTTACGCTCAGATGTTTCACTCTGATGAGTGAAGCTACAGATGCTGATGTGAACACACAGATGGATGTTAGATCAAGCTAACATTGACATGCTAACAGAACAAAGTGTCTTGGTTTAGTGTGTTAGCATATTAATCTTTAGCAGCTGTAAAATGTTCAGCACCTTAATTCAGTGTGTTAGCATCAGTAACAAGCTAACACACTGAACTAACTTTCTTAAAGTGACAGCCAAGGTTTTTTCACGTGCTGTTGTATGAGGCAGTTCAACCTGAAGCTGAATCAGACTTTAATGTTTTAGGAGGTAATCATACACAACCACAGGTGGACGACCCACTAACACACATACAGCATTTTGTGGTTCACATGCACACACCACAGGGTGGGGCTCACTGAGAGGGTTAGGGTTAGAGGCGCTGTCATGTGAGAACCGATACCCGCCAGTTCCCCATGATCATCAGAACAGAGCCTGCAGAACCAGGTTTTTGTTCATGATACAGCTGGTTCCTGTTGTGACGTCCTGTCAGCTAACGTAACGTCACTTCTCTACTTCCAGCACGGGGTGTGATGACATCACAGATCCTGTTAGACACACTGGAACATCTGAGGAACGATGAGTTCCAGAAGTTCAAATGGCTCCTGCAACAGGGCGGCAACTCAGAGCAACAGCCGCCCATCCCAGCGGGCAGACTGGAGGGGGCGGAGCCATGGAGGACAGTGGATCTGATGGAGCAGACGTTCACAGCCCCCGAGGCCCTACAGGTGACCAGGACCATTTTAAGGAGGATGAGCAGGAACGACCTGGTGCATCTTCTGTCAGAGGCCGAGTCAGGACCAGAAGGTCAGTTCCTGTGATAACACACTGTTGACAGAGTCACTGGGATCAAACCTGGTGCTATACCTGTGTGACTGTAAGTCATAGATACCAGAAACACGTGACAGTGACAGGTGATGTGACAAAGACACAGAGTTACTGTGACATGTGACTGTCATGTGACCAATACGTTACAAAACAGGAAGCAGCTGCACAAACGGGCTTCAGTTTAAGTTTCCTGAGAATAAAAGATGTTGCACAAACTCCTTTTCATCTCCTTAAGTGTTTAAGGTTGTCTATTGATAGTACTTCACATAAGGAATCCCTTAAAGATGGTTGCAGTATAAAAGACCTTATGGACAAAGCTGTAAAATCTTTTCCTGTTCCATGTAGAACACCAGTAGCTCCCTTGGCTAAGGAGAAATTAAACTTAAGTCTCCTAGTAATGTAGGAATCCTGAACAGTTGAACATGTGAGCCCAAACTAACACTTACTATTTATCTGTGGCATTGCCAGTTTCAGAGCCAGAGCTCATCACCAACTCCCAAGCCAAGCTCCAGTCAAACCTGCTTGACAGTTTCCTGTGTGTGAGGGAGGGGTGGTTCCAGAAAAAGGATGAGCGGCGTCTGGACGAGGTCTACACTGAGCTGTGGGTGACACCTGGGGGCAACGTTCACATCAACACTCAGCACGAGGTCAGACTGATTGAGAGGGCGACGCCAGCACAAACAGAGACGCCAATCAACCCCAAAGACATGTTCAAACACCCGTCTGGAAATTACAGACCCATACGCACCGTGCTGACCAATGGAATTGCAGGAATTGGAAAAACATTCTTTGTGCACAAGTTCGTGTTGGACTGGGCTGAAAAAAGATCCAATCAAGATGTGCATCTGGTTTTCCCCTTCACCTTCCGTCACCTCAACACACTGAGGGAGAAGGTGTTCACCTTGGCAGAGCTCATTCACGAGTCTATCCCAGAGACTGTAGACATCACAGAGGAAGCTCTGAATCACATCTTTACAACTCTGCAGTCGTCAGGAAATGCCAACTATGACAAGAGCCAGTTCAAGCTCCTGTTTGTGTTGGATGGACTCGACGAAAGTCGCCTGCAGCTTGACCTCCATGTGGACGATATCGGCTCTGTTGATGTGACAAAGAAGGCCACAGTAGATGTTCTGCTCAAGAGACTCATCAATGGGAAACTCCTGCGCTCTGCTCGCCTCTGGATAACCACCCGACCTGCAGCAGCCAATCAGATCCATTCTGACTTTGTGGACTTGGTGACAGAGGTCAGAGGGTTCACTGACCCACAGAAGGAGGAGTACTTCAGGAAGAGGTTCAGGGATGAGCAGCAGGCCAGAAAGATCATCTCCCACATCAAGACATCACGAAGCCTCCACATCATGTGCCACATCCCGGTCTTCTGCTGGATCACTGCTACAGTTCTGGAGGACGTGCTTAAGACCAGAGAGGGAGGAGAGCTGCCCAAGACCCTGACTGAGATGTACGCAGAGTTCCTGTTGTTTCATATTAATCAGACAACAAAGAAGTATGGACCAGAGAAGAAGAAGTTCATTAAATCATTAGCAAAATTGGCCTATCAGCAGCTGGAAAGGGGAAACCTGATCATCTATGGGGACGATCTGAAGGAGAGTGGTATTGATGTCGACAGAGCCTCAGTGTGCTCAGGAGTTTTCACACAGATCTTTAAAGATGAGCGAGGGAGGAGGGGTGAGGACAAGATGTTCAGTTTTGTCCACCTAAGTGTTCAGGAGTTCCTGGCTGCTGTTTATGTCAGGATGTCTCTCATTAAAGACAACAGGAACGTCATGTCTGAACCACAAATGACTTCCTATCGACTGTGGACACTTTTCACCCGCATTTCTGTAGCTGAAGTCCACAGGATCGCCATTGACAAGGCCTTACAGAGTCCAAATGGACACCTGGACCTGTTCCTCCGCTTCCTTCTGGGTCTTTCACAACAGCCCAGTCAGAGGCTCCTGTCAGAGCTGCTCAAAGTCAAGAGGATTCACTCAGAGACCAACCAGGAGACAGTCCAGTACATCAAGAAGAAGATCAGTGAGAACCTGTCTCCAGAGAGAAGCATCAACTTGTTCCATTGTCTGAATGAACTGAATGATCGTTCTCTAGTGGAGCAGATCCAACAGTCCCTGAGATCAGGACGTCTCCCCACAGATGAACTGTCTTCTGCACAGTGGTCAGCTCTGGTCTTCATCTTACTGTCATCAGGAGAAGATCTGGATGTGTTTGACCTGAAGAAATACTCTGCTTCAGAGGAGGCTCTTCTGAGGCTGCTGCCAGTGGTCAAAGCCTCCAACAGAGCTCTGTAAGTGAACTGACACCTGCTGAATGAAGAGCCTGTTCACCTGGTGGACAGATTGTGAGTCCAATAACAGTGGTAGGACTTCGGAGTTCCACCTTCAACCACAACTGCAACAATGTGTAGATGCTGCAGTACGTTAATATCTGATGTCACACCAGTGTTGAAAAAACTCTACCAAACTCAACCTCAACCAGTTCCTCCCTTGTATCAAACTCATTAATACCATTTATGTTCCATTATCCAGAATTTACTGTCTGTTGCAGGCCAGACACAAACACTGGACATCTCCCTCACTGTCTCTGGTCTTTGCTTCAGTATGTTCTGACAACAACAAACATCCTTATCATATGCCCCAGGATCAGTGCTGTCATATAAACCACTGCCTTGAGTCCAGTTGTCCTCTCATGTCACTGCTATGCTGATGAGACCCAACTATATCTCCCTTCATCTCACTGTCTGTCAGACAGATCCACAAAATGAAGGAATGCCTCTGACACCTACACCTACAACCAGTTGTACAGTCGTGAAGGTGTAGCTCTTACCATTCAGTGCATGTCATTGTTTGCCACTAACTCTCTTTCAGACTGAGCAGCTGTAACCTCTCAGAGAGAAGCTGTGAAGCTCTGTCCTCAGTCCTCAGCTCCCAGTCCTCCAGTCTGAGACACCTGGACCTGAGTAACAACGACCTGCAGGACTCAGGAGTGAAGCTGCTGTCTTGTGGACTGGAGAGTCCACAGTGGAGACTGGAGACTCTCAGGTGATGGTTGGTCTGACTTTAAATGGGGACTCGGAGGTGTTGCTTGTTAGGCTAAATCTTCTAGTGTGTTCAAATGATAATAATGTGAAGTCATCTAGTATGTGACATTGTCACCATTGCCATCCCACCCACCATCCAGTCCCACACCCCCTCACAGGGTGGGCACTGGGCATGTATGTGGACATCATATAGTCATCACACATCTTCTTCACACTGTTTTAGTAATAAATGTAAGTTAATTCAGACATCACATCTCTTTCAGACTGAGCAGCTGTAACCTCTCAGAGAGAAGCTGTGAAGCTCTGTCGTCAGTCCTCAGCTCCCAGTCCTCTAGTCTGAGACACCTGGACCTCAGTAACAACGACCTGCAGGACTCAGGAGTGAAGCTGCTGTCTGGTGGACTGGAGAGTCCACACTGTAGACTGGAGACTCTCAGGTGAGCCAGGGATGGCATCATATTATAGTTCTTCTCAGACTCTGCTTTGAAAACATTTATCACTGAATCACAGTTGAATCACCACCGTATAACTACATTAAATCTTTTTGTTCTATTTGGGGCTTTAATGTTCCTCTTACCTGGTTTATCTTGATGTGACTTGTTGCATTTATTTATCATTCTTACATTTTGATGTTGAATGATCCTCTCTGAAGTTCTTACACTTGAATGAATGTCTGCACAGGATTTAATGATGGGTGAATGGATGGATGAATGGATGTGTGTGTCTGCAGTCTGTCGGGATGTCTGATTACAGAGGAAGGCTGTTCATCTCTGGCCTCAGCTCTGAGCTCCAACCCCTCCCACCTCAGAGAGCTGGACCTGAGCTACAACCATCCGGGAGCGTCAGGAGTGAAGCTGCTGTCTGCTGGACTGGAGGATCCAGGCTGGAGACTGGAGACACTCAGGTAGGAACAAACTAACACTGTTTGTTCACATTTGTCATACAGACCTAAACTTGATAATGGGGGGTGGTGGGGGTCCACAGGTTAGACCATGTTTTTAAGACCTTCAAGGTCTTTTCTGACACACTCTGACCACAGAATCCATGGAGACTGGCTAAAGGTTTGTGATAATGATGTTGGTGAAGATGATAATAGTTGTGATGATGATGATGATGATGATATGATGCTGTGTGTCTCCAGGCTGGATCATGGTGGAGAGCGGTGGCTGAGACCTGGTCTGAGGAAGTGTAAGTGTTCACTGACGGACTCACCACTCACCAGACAGACACAGTTCAGTCAAGAAGAGCTGATGAAGGCAGCCTCTGGTGGGCAGGCAGGGTCGTATACAGGGAGAGCAGGCCAGCTTCATGGGAATACTGGTGGACAGATGTAAACAAGTAAACAAAGTCCACACACCAGGAACCAACGTGTGTGTGACCTTTCAGGCGATACTGAAACAATACTGATGGACAGACTTAAACAAACTGTTCATCTTAATGACACATGAGTTTGGGTTTGTTAAGAGACGTGGACTAACCCGTATCAGTGTCCCCACATTATCTCTGCTGCTCTGACTCTGTACAGTTTTAATATCTGATCAGATTTCTTTGAAGCTGAAGCTGATCTAAAACCAGTCTGTTGCAGCTCGTCAATGAAGTTGTTGGCTCACTGACAGTCGAGGGTTTAGGACATGTTTAGTACCAACACAGAGTTTATCCCACTGTCCACAACTGGAGGTGAGTTTAATTCATTCAGATGGTCTGGACTCTAAACAGGCAGTGGAAGTGGCTGCAGCTGTTTCTAATCAGTTGACAACCAACCTTTGACCTCCACAAAGCTCTGTCTCCATGGAGACAAGGTGTTGTGTTGAGTTGATCAGCTGTTTGTTGTTTTCTACTCAGACGCCCGTGAGCTCCGTGTGGACTCGAACACGGTGAACAGGTACCTGTGTCTGTCAGACAGTGGCAGGACGGTGACACTGGTGACAGAAGAACAGCCGTACCCCAACCACCCCACCCGCTTCGATGAGTGCCACCAGCTGCTGTGTGACACTGGTCTCACTGGACGCTGCTACTGGGAGGTGGAGTGGAGCGGTGTGGTCTTCATCGCTGTGACGTACCGCAGCATCAAGAGGCGGGGCCTGAGCGACGACTGCTGCTTTGGGGCCAATGGTCAGTCCTGGTGTCTGTACTGCTCCGACTCAAGTTACTACGCCTACCACAACAAGAGGGAGACGTCAATAACTCTGCCTGGCTCCGCCCACTCAATCCTTGCCAACCCCCCTCACAGGGTGGGCGTGTACGTGGACTGTCCAGCTGGTTCTCTGTCCTTCTATAGCGTCTCCTCCAACTCCCTAATCCACCTCCACACCTTCAACACCTCCTTCACCCAAATGCTGTTTCCAGGGTTTGTGTTCGACACCAACTCCTCAGTTTCTCTTTGCGAACTGTGACCAGTGACCTCTGACCCTGCAGCTCCTCCCCACAGACCACAGAGCTGGTTCCCAGTTTGTTCTGCTTCCTGTTCAGACAACTCACCTGTTCACACCTCATCAAGGACAACAGTGATGGACAGTAGGGGGCAGGGCCTCTGTGATTGACAGCAACCACAACAGCTGAAACAGTTACAGTTATTACGATCAGTCACATGACCTTATGAACATGTGATGTGAACATATGACCTTTAGCGAAGACAAAGATAATGAATGGTTCCGGTTTCATTCATCTTTCATTTTATTAGTTAGTCCATTGACTTTTCACTTGTATGAATTGAATCTTAATAAAGTGCAACAGGAAGTGGAACTGATACACAGGCAGTTTTACACACACACACACACACACACACACACACACAAAATTCCACATAAAGTTGAAACTATGAACTGAATGATGATGTAATTTATTCTGACATGTCTGACCATTGGCTCACTTCATTATTTCTATCTAGTTATCATGTTAATGACTCAGTAGTTCACTCCTGTTAATTTTGGTTTTATCGTATCAATAAAGTTCGTTAAAATTGAATCTTTTTAGTGCAGAGTTCTGATGACTTCTTCTTCACCTTTGACCTCATGAACCATTCCTTCCCCGGTTCCTAAAACATTTTAATGAGAACCTGCAGGAACCTGAAGCAGTACCTGGTTCCACGCTGCTGGTGTCACTCTGTTCATGTCAACCAGGCTGACCCAGCTGGTCCAGGTCCGGGACCAGGTCCAGTTCAAGGGGAACCATCAGAGTCTGTCACACTCAAACTCAGAGCCAGTCTCAGAGGGGCGGGGCATGTCGATGTAGAACACTTCCTTGTTGACAGGTGGCGGCGTGCAGGGCGGACTTCCTATCCCTGAGTCCGGCCTCGGGACCGGTTTGGGCTGGTTCCCTGGCGAGTACTTCTTCTCTGTATGATTCAGAGGAACTTTGAGTCTGGCTCCTCCCCCTGCAGCGTGGCGGCCATGGGCATCGGCCTTAGGTTTAAAGCGCTTCAGTTTGACGGTGTCCTTGGCGTCACGGGCACAGGGCAGCAGGATGGCCACATCTTTGCGGAACTTGGAGCTGAGTCCGAAGTAGATGAGTGGGTTGTAGAAACTGGCTGACTTGGCGAAGAGGCGGGTGAAAATGCTGGTGAGGTTGGGCACATGGAACCCAAAGCCCGACCACATGGACACCACGGCGTACGGAGACCATGCCAGGATGAAGGCCGTGCAGATCACTATAGAAACCTGGAGGACAGGGGGAGGGATTGAGTTACAAATGTGGGAGGAGTGTGAGTGAGGAATTGTGGGTAGTCAGACTCACTATGGTGACATCCCTCTCGATCTTCCTCTGGCGGTCAGTGAGGTCGCCCTCGGCCGCCAGGGCGTTTCCTCTCTTTACCGTGTTGATAATGGACACGTAGCAGAACAGCATGACAAGCACTGGGACCAGGAAGCAGAAGACCAGGATGGAGATGATGTAGGACCTATAGACACTGGAGTAGGAGGCCTGGGCCCAGTCAATCTCACAGGTGCCATAGCCACGGTCTGCAGAGGGGTCAGAAGTCAGGGGTCAGATCAGAAACCTTTTAGGGTGAAACTGTGAGTGTGTGTGTGTGTTTGTTTGTATGTCCTGCCTGTGTAGCTGCCCCAGCCGAGCAGGGGAGCTCCAGACCAGAATCCAGCTGTGATCCAGATCAGCACCAAACACACGGACACACTGGTCCTGCTGATGTGACGAGCTGAAACACAACACACAGGCTGATGTCATCAGACAGCACAGGTTTATCATCTGGATCTACACTATGTGGTACAAACACCAGGAACAGCAACACATTCAGGTGGAGACTCCTCCCATCTCCACCTGTCTGGTCTCCAAGGTTACCTCTGTTGGGGTGACATCCTTTGATGTAGCGAGTGATGCTTATCACTGTCAGAGTGTTGATGCTGCTCAGACCGAAAACCAGTGTGAAGAACCCGTCCACCTGGACCAGATGTACACAACACAGGTCAGGTGTGTTTACAGGTGTGTGTACTGGTGTTTGTTAGATGTGTGTGTATAGGTGTTTGTTAGGTGTGTGTACCGGTGTTAGGTGTGTGTACAGAATGTGTTTACAGGTGTGTGTACAGGTGTTTGTTACGTGTGTGCACAGGCAAGGCAAATTTAATTGCATAACCCATTTTTACAGTTTGTCATAAATCACTTTACACAACATCATAACAACATCCTTTGACCTCTGACCTCAGACCCTCACACTGACTGAGGAAAAACTCTTCAACAACAAAAACAGGAGAAACGTCAGGGTGAACAGCAGGATCCTCCCCCAGGATGGGCAGACAAGCAGTAGATGTATAGAGACAGCAAAACAGGTGTGTGTTAGGTGTGTGTACAGGTGTATGTACAGATGTGAACAGGTGTGTACAGATGTCTGTACAGATATGAACAGGTGTGTACAGGTGTGTACAGGTATGTGTCAGGTACCTGGCAGGTCCAGATGGAGGAGATTAGGTAGCCACTGTCCTGGAACACGTTGAAGATCTCAATGATGCCTCTGGAGTAGCCGAACACAGAGATGCTGGCATCGGAGATGGCAAGGTTAAAGGTCAGGAAATCGCTGGGCTGAAGCGTCGACCTCTGTCTGAACAGGACGAACAGGACGATGCTGTTTCCAAACCAGGACAACCACCCTGAGACCAGACAGAGACCGGGTCAGACCTGGTCCACACACCTCACACACCAACACTAAGTCCCTCAGCCTCTGAGGTTCTGGACCTGGTCTCTGCAGTTACCCACCCAGCAGCAGCAGGTAGATTCCGATGATGGTCTCCCCCTGATCAGACAGAGGGGGGTCTCTGCCCCCCCCCAGGGTGAAGCTGTTGTTCCTCCAGGGGGGGGGGGCTGCAGCCGAGCCAAGCGACATGTCGGAGCTCTGACACCTGACGTGCTGCTGCAGCTCTACAGGAAGTGGCTCTGCACTTAATCTGAGCTAAATACAGACTCCTGATCCTGATCCCGGTCCTGATCCTGGGTCAGCTCCACTGGCTCCACACCACAACACCACAGGGGTCAGAGGTCACAGCAGAGCTCTGATTGGCTGATTGAGTGATGAAGATCCAGGGGAGGAGCTTCAGGTGATGAGGAATCATGACCTCAGAGTTTGAGCTTCATGATTGGTCAGAGGTCAGAGGTCAGGTAACTCTGTACAACTGGGGTGAATCAACAACACGACAGGTTCACTCCTATCAGCCAATCAGCTGATCCTGTGTATGTATGTGTATGAACTGATTCAGACTAATCCTCTGTCTCACCTGCAGGTTGACCTCTGACCCTCCAGCTTACTGAGCAGGACATTGTCTGACGTTTGTGTGTGTGTGCCTCAGTAGATCAGTGTTTCTACATCATGAGCTCAGAGTGTAAGAAACATGTTCAACATTAGTGCCGACAAATTGGTGTGTGTGTGTGTGTATGTGTGTGTGTGTGTGTGCGTGCTTGAATCTTTTGTTACCACGGTAACCCTGACACTGGTTCTTGGCTGTTTCATATGATTCCAGGAAAAACCTTGTGAGAGTTTTAAGGTTCTTGAAAAGTTTTCAAGGAATGTTTCTTTGAACTTTACTGAATCAGGCAACACAGACGCTAAAACAACACAAGATGAGACTCCGCCCACAGGCCTGGTTCTGGGTGGGTCCTTGACAGGACTTGGGTCAGAGGTCCAAGGCAGAGGTCCAAGGGTCAGTTGGAGCCCAGCAGGACTCCAGGGTCCGGGAGAACTGAGAGCAGCTGTCAAAGGAGGTTCTTCGAGAGAACATGTTCTACCTCTGTGACCTGGTGCTGACAGCAGCCCCCCCCCCCCCCCCCCCCCACACACACACACACACACACACACACACAACATCTTCCTCTCTTTCTTCTTCACGTGCGTGCAGCTTTCGCTGGAGTTTCTGCAGACGTTGCCCAAATAAGGCGCAGCAGCGCCATAAAAGGAAACCCGTGTCTTTATATGGAGGAAAGTAGTTCCTCTGCACCTCCCAAAGAACACGTCGGCTGCTGGTATCATTCCGCACGGCCACTGTTAATTTCGCACCTCTTCCGTGATAAATGTCGTGTTTAACATCACTGTGACGTAGCTGATACATTGTGCTTTACTATAACGGAGGGATGCGAAACTAATGCGCGCATTGTTTTGAACTACATTCTGCAGCGGACGGACATAGCTGGGAGCTGCTCGTCATTTCCTTATGTGGAGCGGAGTGATCTCGGGGGCCGGGCCTCGCTGCTAAAACGCAACTTCAGAACTTTATTCCTCGTTTTTAGTGAAACTGGATCAATTTTGCGGGAAACTGTGTCCGTTCCTCCCTCGGTGTTTTCCGGAGGTTCGGTCTGGGCCCTCGGTGAATCTCGGAGTTCGCTGGTGGACGGATAGCTTTACTTGTTGCTAAAGTAACCGCTAACTGGTTCGCCGCCGTTAGCTATTTTGTACTGTTAGCCGGCAGCGCGCGGTCTGTTAGCTGACTGTGCCCGGGCTGGGAGCTCCGAGCACCGGCGAGAGTGTTGGTGGTCGCTGGTACAGGAGCTTCGGCCCGCTGTGAGGAGGGGGTCAGGGCCGGTGCGGGGGTGGGGTGGGGTGGGGGGTTGGACGCAGCGTGGAATGCTGGCAGGCAGCAGCGCCGGAATGGGTACCAGAACCGGACCGGGAAGAACTGGCAACGGAACCGGGCTGAGCAGCCTTGCGGTGGGCACGGTCGGATCGGGTCCGAACACATCCTCCGAAACCGACGGAGGCCGGTTCGGGGACAGAGATTACAGCACGGAGGTGGTTTACAGCGGCTCCGACCAGGACTCGGACTCTGGAGAAGATGAAGACACGGCGATTTCAGGCGGGGACAGGAGAGGGGTGAAGCGGGAGAGGAGCGAGAGGGACGTTGGGCACCAGTCAGCGCCCGCCTCGGGAAGCCTGAGCGGGGGTTACGTCGGGGTCAGCCCCGGAGTACCAGGGGCCAAACCCGGCAAAAAAACGAGAGGAAGAGTGAAGATCAAGATGGAGTTCATAGACAACAAACTGAGGCGGTACACGACCTTCAGCAAGAGGAAGACCGGCATCATGAAGAAGGTGAGTGTCCGAGTCGGACGTCACCTTCTCAGGTTCACTCCTACTTTAGTGAAGTAATGACGTCTCTAGTCTGACCCAGACCAGATCTTGACTAGCCCTAGTCAAAGACCCTGACCCAGACTAGACTAGACCATACCAGACTAGATTCTGGCCCAGATCAGATCATGACTAGACTCTGACTTTGACCTTGACCCAGACCAGAACCTTGATCTGTCAGTGTTTACAGGAGCCAAGTGTCTGTGGTCACGTGACCAGGAAGCTGTTCTCTCAGAAGGTCCTGGGTCCAGTGCTGGAAAGAGCGAGCTCCTGACCTGCCTGCTGACCCCTGGGGCCCCAGACCCTCAGGGGCTCATAAGCTGTAGATTTACTCGGCCCTCTCCCCTCAGGCCTACGAGCTGTCCACTCTGACGGGGACTCAGGTGTTGCTGCTGGTTGCCAGTGAGACAGGTCACGTGTATACGTTTGCCACCAGGAAGCTGCAGCCCATGATCACCTCGGAGACCGGCAAAGCTCTGATCCAGACCTGCCTCAACTCCCCGGACTCGCCCCCCCGCTCCGACCCGTCCTCTGACCAGAGGATGAGCGCCACAGGATTCGAGGAGACGGACCTCACTTACCAGGTGTCTGAGGCGGACGGATGCTCAGAGGTCACCAAGGTAACGCCAGCAGACCTGTCACCGTGGAGATGGTGACATGTGCTGCCATCCGTGACAGGTTGAGTCTCAGGTATGTTCAGATGCAGTCTGTCCCTGTGTCTCAGCCCCGCCCCCGTCTCTGTCTCTACCTGCAGGATTTGATCAAACCAGCGTTCTCCAACCTGCCGGGTGCCACACAGGCCACGCCCCCCCCCTCCTCCTCCTCCTCCTCCTCCTCCTCCTCCTCTCTTCTTCAGCTGCTGTGTCCATGCAGGTGCAAACCAGTGCCCCCTCCTGGCAGCCGCCCTCGTCCTCCACCAACGGGACAGTGCTGAAGACATCAGCAGGTGTTGTTCTACCTGGAGGCTTCACCTTGATGCCAGGTAGGAGGGCGGGGTTTCTTCTTACCTGTTAGTCACCTGCTGATGCCGTCTCTTCTCCTTTTCTGTGTCTTTGTCCTGGTGTGTTGTCATTGTGTGTGTGTCAGCTTTTCTGTGTTGCAACAGTGGTTTGAGTTTCCCTCATTGCCTCGCCCTCAGCCCTCGGTAATACGTCACACAGAGGCCACTTGTAGAGCAGAGGGAAAGTGGGTGGGGCAGGAGTCGAAGAGATGAACTGAGCTCACCTGCCCTCGTTCGGCCCAGACAATCATGGGTCGACCACAAGTCGTTGGTGTAGCGCTGTAATGCTTCTGATAATAAGAAACACCTGCAGACAGTGATGGACTGGTAGCCACTTAATGATGTCATCGTGTTGATGCAGCCACAAACAAAAAAAAAAAAAACGAGGGCCTCCTCCTCATCAGACCCTGTAACCATGGAAACCATCCTGATTAAAATGCCTCCTTAAGCTACACATGAACACAGACAACTGGGGAGATATGAATATGACACGTCAGGTAAAAGACAGAACAGTTTTTCGATACTTCTACGTATAAAGTGTTCACTCTGACTTTCGACTCTGCTCAAGGTTCTTACTGAATATTTACTGGCCCCTTTCATTCATTTCTTCTGCTTTGATGGTAAACAAAAAAACAGTGTTGGAGGTTCAGTACTGCCACCCCATGGATGTATTTTTCTTGCACCATTGCAATGCATTATGGGTGATATACAACTCTGAAGTGACCATTGATGCTGACTGGATCCCTCAGCCCTCCAAGGGTCGATGTCACCAAGTTCACGGCCGCTGGGATTCCCCTTAGGGCAAGTGAGAGAGGGCGACTCAAACCACTATTGAAATGCGGCCCTTGTTTCTTCCTGCTGCTTGTGTTTACTGTGTTAGCAGGTAACCTCTCTCTTGCCATTCCCCCCGACCCCTCACCTGTCCACAGGTGCCTCTCTGCCCCCTGGCACTCACACCATCCCCCTCAGCCAGCTGCAGGGCCAGCCTTTGGCCATCCAGAGCCCTGTGGCCCCAGGCCACGCCTCCACGCTACATGCTCCGCCCACACAGCCGACCACCCTGCTCCGCCTTCCCGCCACTGTGTCACTGTCAGGTCAGCCTGCTGACACGCCCACAGAGAGAGATGCTAATTCTGATAGAATGCGAACTCCATGCTAACAGCTAGCTGCTGACCTGTGCACACCTTGTCCCTGTCGTGCTGACATCACAAATTGTTACCTGTGTTCATTAGGGGGCGGAGTCTCTCAGCAGCTTCAAACTATCCAGGTTCAGCCCAGCAGTCAGCAGGTCACCACCAATCAGAACAGCTCAGATATCCACACCCCCCCCTCCTCCTCAGGTAAGAACAAACCCCTCCCACCCCTGCAAGATATTTTGATCGTTTTCTGATCTTCTCTCCCTCTCTGTCTGTCTGTCTCTCTCTCTCTCTCTCCAGCCAGTCTTCCCGCCTCCATTGTCTCCTCAGCTTCCTCGTCCTCATCCTCCTCAGTAGCAGGTCACATGATGTACCCCGGCGGTCACACGGTGATGTACGCTGCACCGACGCCCCCGCTCGGCGATGGCAGCCTCACCGTCCTCAACACTTTCCCCCCGACAGGCCACGCCCAGTCACATGACCCAGGTACGGTTCAAACAGCACCTGCATCTGCTAACTGACATTGACATTGAGTTATGATGTCATCATGATGTATTCATGAAATAAAACCTCTCAGTTCTAGATTCTCTTCACCAAATCAAACTTAATGACAATAATGATGGTTGAACAAAAGTGTGTAAGTGTGTGTGTGTGTGTGTGTGTGTGTGTGTGTGTGTGTGTGTGTGTGTGTGTGTGTGTGTGTGTGTGACTGTGGTGTGTTCAAGGTCCGACACCACAGAACCAAGCACTGCTGATGTCGTTTTGTGTCTCTGTAAGAGGTGAATGAAGGGGGCAGGTGAATCGTTCTAATGGTGTCACTGGTTCTTCTCTCAGGTGCCGTCCCACAGGTGTTCCTCACCTCGCTGCCCCCGGTTGCCGCCCAGATTCCGGTGTCAGCGGTGCAGCTCCACCCGGTACACACTCAGTGAGCAGCAGCTTTTGTGCCGTCGCTCTGTGATCGACTGCTCATGTCTGCCTGTGTCTTTGTCCAGATGGTGATCAGTCAGCAGAGCAGCAGCAGCAGCCTGACGGAGCTGCAGGTTGTCAGCCTGGACGTGCATCAACCCAAAGATGACTGATGACACACACACACACACACACACACACACACACGCTGGCATCCGTGCCGCAAATCCTCTGTGGACACTTCAGGACTCTGTGGTCCACATGTTTGACAGCAGATGAAGGCCCCAAAGAAGAAACAAGAAACACACACACACACACACTGTCTTCCTGTTTTCTGTAGTCACGGAAACAGACACACAACACGATTGGAGTTGTAACATTTAAAGGACCATGTAGTAAGTTTAGCTGTTGCTACATAGCTAGGTAGCATTAGCATCAGCAGCTGTTCACTGATCATTCCTTCACTCAGGAACAGCTGGAAACAAACATCATGCTAACTGCTCCTCCAACCAACTAGCTCTAGTCCGTCTGCTGATGTTAGCAAGCTAACCAGCTAGCTCCAGTCCATCTGCTGATCTTAGCAAGCTAACCAGCTCTGGTATGGGAGTCGAAGATGAAGTGGAGACACAGACAAGTCACTGTTGTCATCATCGTGTGTGTGTGTGTGTTGTGAGAACAACAAAGTGCCAAATCTCTAAGATGTTTGTTAGAGGACACTTCACGTATGACGAAGGACAACATCAGCTGACTGCCTGTCGTCATGGTAACAGTGTGATAAGGACAGTAGATGTTTAGACTGAACAGTATTGACAGGATCCAACATGGACTGTGACGAGTGGATCCTGCACAACTGGTCTGGATCCAGGTCTGAGCAGGACCTGGTCTATGAGCTGACAGACTGAAGAAGGTCAGGGGTCAGTTGTTTGACCTCTGACCTCCACACTGTTTCATGTCCTCATGTACGGACCTACATTTCCAAACAGTGATTGTTTCCTCTGAAGCAATCAATAATCAATGGATGAAAAGACTTTTGGAGAGGAGACATGATGTTGTGGACCAGCAGCCAGCCCCGGCCTGTGGGGCCCCGGCCTGTGGAGTCCATGGGCAATTAGGTTCACAGCTCTGAAATAAAGTGTTTTTATAAGCTGAATGTGGTGTGAGCGTTGATATGAGGGAGGGGCCACAGTGTGTCCTTAATATTGATACATCACGCACACACACACACACACAGTAGTGAAGGAAACTGTTAAATGCTTTATTCCACTGTCAGCTGAGCTGTCATCATGTGACCTCATTATGTGACCTGAGTGTCTCCAGCTGACTTCAGGAAGCTGCTGCTCTGACAGATGTGCAGACGTCCAGACGTCTCCTGTGTTCAGGTGCGACTGCAGCGTCACGACTTGTGTTCATTTTTACTACCAGTGAATAACAGGGTGAAAAAATATGATCATGATTACAACGTCTGAACACCTGGACCTGGACCTGGACCTGGACCTGGACCTGGACCTTGAGTTCATGTTTGGATCCGTTCAGCTCCAGATGAGCTCAGTTCAGATTTAGCTGTTATGTTGTTTTGCTTTTTGTATTAAACTTTTTTTTTTCTTTTTCTTTTTTTCTGTCTGATTCTGTCCTTTCAAAGTAAAAGGCTCCAAAATCCCCAAATATACCCTGAAAGAGAGAAATGAGTGGATGCAGAAGAACTTGGTTAGTGGTGAAATAATAGAACTTGAAGGTTGTGATTTGATTTGAGAGGAACTGCAAACACACATCAGCCTCCGACAGACCGTAACAAACAAACAGACTCAGGCTGTAGCAACACAGCGGTGCACGAGAAACCAGGTTAGAAAGATGACGTCATTACATTAACAGGTGAGAAGAGGTAAGGCGTGGATTTGTTAGAATTAGAACAAATAGAACTTTACACGATTTTATTAAACGGCGGAACAACCCTTTTCATCAAATTTTTGACGTCACTCGCTGCGTCGCACTCGACCTACGTCAGCAACGCGACACATGCGGCAGCTTCCCCCGTGTTAGCCGTTAGCCGCGCTGTGTTTCCGAGGACTCGGTGAGTTCAGGTCGAATAAAACGCTCGGAGACGATGGCTGCCGCCGGGACGCAGGGCAGGAAGAGGCTCCTGAAGGAGGAGGACATGACCAAGGTGGAGTTTGAGACCAGCGAAGAGGTGGATGTCACCCCCACCTTCGACACCATGGGTCTCCGGGAGGATCTGCTCCGCGGCATCTACGCCTACGGTAGGCCGAGGGTCCGCCGGCCTCCGGAGAGGAGTTAGCTCAGAATGCTAAAGCTAATTGTTCGTTGCCGGGGTGAATTAACGTGATCGGCTCTCCGGTGTTTACCGTGTTTACCTGTTTATTCAGATTCAGACACGAAGGGCCGACGTGTTTACAGCGTTTACGGCGTTTCCATCGCCTCGCGCTCTCCGGTTAGCATTAGCTGTTCCCGCCGCGCAGCCACTGAAAAACGATACCCCGGTCCCGACGCTCTCGGTGCTGGATAGACGGGAGCTAATGCCCGAGAACTACGTCTGGAAGTTCAGGCTGTCTTCGCGGCAACCGGTCTCCGTCTAGGGCGGAGAACCGGACCGAACCACTTAGGAGCTCGAATATGTCTGAATACCTGTGTGACGCATGTGACGTGCTGCGGAGATCCGGCAGAAGCTGAAAATCAATAGAAATGTTAAGTGTGTTCTAAACCGACTGAGAATCCAGCAATCAAGTGACGTCACAACAGTGATCAATATTGATTGATCTGAAAATCGTCTTTATTGTTTTGGAATCGGTGTCTTAGGTTCCAGAGTCTCTTCCTTCAGGATCAGGATCCTGATGTGGAGCGCACTGACTGCGCATCACCCGATCAGTGACCCGGTCACACAGCTGGACCACATCTGGACCACATCTGTCCAGCTGTACGTTTGATGCAAGCTGCTCTGTTGTGTTTCAGGTTTTGAGAAGCCATCAGCGATCCAGCAGCGAGCCATCAAACAGATCATCAAAGGCCGAGACGTCATAGCTCAGTAAGATGTTCACACTGTGACCAGAACCAGGTCGGTCCGGTTGTGAGCCGCTTTTCTAACAGCTGCTCTGTATCCGTGCAGGTCTCAGTCCGGAACAGGAAAGACGGCCACGTTCTGTGTGTCGGTGCTGCAGTGTCTGGACATCCAGGTGAGCGGGATGACGGGGTCAAAGGCTGAATTGGTGCAAATTTAAAATGGCCACTCTGAAGAACTGTGAACTTTGGAGTGACTGGTGAAATCTGCAGCTTGACCTTTGACCCTGAACTGATGTGCTTCCTGTCTGCAGGTGAGGGAGACCCAGGCGCTGATTCTCGCTCCAACCAGAGAGCTGGCAGGACAGATACAGAAGGTAGCTCTGCCCACACAGACACTCTCAGCAAGTCCCATGTGAACAGGTGTGAGGTGTTCTGGTCTCTGATTGGTGATGTCCTGTGTCCAGGTGCTGCTCGCTCTGGGAGACTACATGAATGTCCAGTGTCACGCCTGCATCGGAGGAACCAACGTGGGCGAGGACATCAGAAAGCTAGACTATGGTCAGCACGTGGTGGCTGGGACGCCTGGACGAGTGTTCGGTGAGTCTCTGGTCCCGATTGGTCGGCCTGAGCGTGAAGCAGCCAATAGGATGTTAACGTTCTCTGTCCTGCAGATATGATTCGTCGCAGGAGCCTGAGAACCAGAGCCATCAAGATGCTGGTTTTGGATGAGGCTGACGAGATGCTCAACAAAGGTGAGACACCTGGACCGTGCTGTGATGTCATCAGAGACCCCAGTGGTTCCTGGTGCACTTTGACAGTGTTGTTCTTCATGTCCCAGGTTTTAAGGAGCAGATCTATGACGTGTACCGGTACCTGCCCCCGGCCACTCAGGTGGTTCTGATCAGCGCCACGCTGCCACACGAGATCCTGGAGATGACTAACAAGTTCATGACCGACCCGATCCGGATCCTGGTCAAACGGTAGGTCTCAGACAGAACCAGGAGCAGAGTCGAGGCGAGGGTGCAGAACGTTAGTGAACTCTCTCTCTCCTGTGTGTGGTTGTCTCTCACCCTCAGTGATGAGTTGACTTTGGAGGGGATCAAACAGTTCTTCGTTGCCGTGGAGAGGGAGGAGTGGAAGTTTGACACTCTGTGTGACCTGTACGACACCCTGACCATCACACAGGCTGTCATCTTCTGCAACACCAAGAGGAAGGTCAGAACACACACACACACACACACACACACACACACACACACAAACCACTGAGAATAACAAATGAATGAACTGCAGGTTTATGCAACATGCAATTTCTGTCCATGGTGTCACTGGTAGTTGTTGTGTTCATGTTGTCGTCCAGCTTTCTGACATGGGGTCATGTGACTGACTGAGGTACAGATGTAAAGGCCTGAATGACAGTCATCTATGTTTACTAACTGAAAAGTGCACGAACACATGTAGATGATAAATGATTATTGTGGCTCATGTGTTTGTTTGGATCTTTTATCTCAGTCGCCAGAACTTCAGCTTGTGCTTTCAGTTTGTAACAAAGAAAATAATGTGATTCTGAAAACAGCTGATAAAACACTGTGTGCACTAAATGTACAACGTGCTCGTTGAAAGAGCCAATCGTATCCCTGGACGCTAGAGTAACAGCTAATCATGTAACAGCTGTGTAGTTCAGCACCACCTCCATGTGTGAGATAAAACTAACTATAAACTGAACTCAGTAGAGTTCTGTACGAGCCGGGTCACAGCAGGGATCCCCCCCCCCACACACACAGACACACATACACACATAGACACACACACACACAGCAGCAAAGCCCTGTGGGAGACTGAGTGTGTTGTGTCTCAGGTGGACTGGCTGACGGAGAAGATGAGGGAGGCCAACTTCACAGTGTCGTCGATGCACGGGGACATGCCACAGAAGGAGAGAGAGTCCATCATGAAGGAGTTCAGATCAGGAGCCAGGTGACACCCACACACCTGGCGACTCAGATGATTGACAGCTGAGTTGTATGTTGTGTGTGACTGAGTGTGCTCTGTGTTGCAGTCGTGTGTTGATCTCCACGGACGTGTGGGCTCGAGGTTTGGACGTCCCTCAGGTTTCTCTCATCATCAACTACGACCTGCCCAACAACAGAGAGCTGTACATCCACAGGTATGTAGCCCCGCCCCCACTGAACATTACATCCCGGTGGTGTCATTTTGGCAGCACATGTGTGAAAGACCATCATACTTTTTACTGAACCTCAATTGACCAAGGGAAACTTGTATAATGTGATATTTTAGATCGGAGTTTTAGGAAAAAAATCAAATCTGGCAGCGGTCTCCCTCTGGGATCTTACCCGGGAGGCGACACACCATTCCCGGGGAGCTCTCGTAGAGGACTGTGCTGGATCTTGACTTGAAGGGAGTTGGTAAATAATCATTATTTACAAGCAGTAGTTAGTTAGCAGCAGTAGTAAGTGAGAACTAGTCACAGTAGCTCCAGATCCAGAGGTCCAGCACGGTTCTTTCAGCGAGTCCTCTATGAGAGCTCCATGGGAATGGTGCATCGCCTCCCAGGTAAGATGGGAGAGGGAGACCGCGGACAGGTTTGATGTTTTTTTTTTTTTCAAAACTCCAATCTAAAATATCAGATTATACCACTTTCCCTTGGTCGATTCAGGTCCAGTAAAAAGTATGATGGTCTTTCAACTCTCTTCTAAATATGTGTGTCTTATGATGGCTTCACACAGAAAGTCACGTGATCGTGCCATATATTCGACAAGTGACACAAAATTTAAGATGCATGCCCAGATAAAATGGAAAAAATGCTCCAGCAAGCTATAAGCAAACAAAACAATGCAGACACTGTTCAAAGGCAGACACGTGCATGTTCTTATAATAATAGGAGAAAATGAAGGTAAGCAACAAAAAAATAAAAGTAATACTTATTTTTACTTTTGTGGTGAGCTGTTGAACATGTGGCCAAAAAACGGCCACTAACAGGAGAATGTTAGTTGTAATTAACAAGTCCTGAGGGTTAAATAAAGTTTGTTTGTAACAACCTGTGTTGACCCTCCTCCAGGATTGGTCGATCTGGTCGTTATGGTCGTAAGGGTGTGGCCATAAACTTTGTGAAGAATGATGACATCAGGATCCTGAGAGACATCGAGCAGTACTACTCGACCCAGATCGACGAGATGCCCATGAACGGTACGTCTGTGTGTGTCTGTGCGTGTGTTTGAAACTGTTGACATAACCAGATAGGCAGCATCAGTAATGCATGATTGTTACCATGGAAACACAATTCTGTTTGATCTGAGATAATACTAGCACAGGTAGCTGTGCTAGTAACTTACAAACATTGAGTTGGCGTGTTAGCTAATGTAATTAGCCACTGACATGTGATTGACATGTTTGATCTTTTCTGCAGTGGCTGACCTGATCTGATCTTACTGAGATGACATCATACCAGAGCCCCGCCCCTCTGACTTCCTGTTATTTCTTTATTTTCATGATTTGTTTTTTTTTATTGATAGTTTTAGAGTGTTTTTCTTAATGCGACTGTTGTGGTGAAGCGACATCAGACTCCTGCTTCGTTTTGTAAATAAAGTTGTTTTGGTTCCATGTCCTCGTCTCCTCAGCTTCACTCATTGATACATTTTATCAACAACAGAATTGATCAGTTGTCAATCACTCAATCCATTGTGTAAACATTTGTAATTTGAAGTTGTTCATTTGTTCCAAATCGAAACATCTAAAAGTATAAACATAAAATCTGAGGAGCTGGTTCACCTGTGGACACCGTGGTCATGTGATATGGTCGTGTGGCACAGACCAAGTAGAGTCACGGTGTCAGATCAGAGTTTATTGAACTTTATACACAAATGTTGGAAAAGAAGGAAAAAAAAAAGTTTCACAATAAAAATGATTTTTTTTTTAACAATTTCACATCAAATATTCAGAAACAACATGAAGCTGATTTACACCACCACAGGTCAGAATAACATGAGGAGCACTAGGAGGAACATCAGCAGAACCTGCACCAGCACAGAGCAGAACCACCTCACTGTTCAAACCTCTCAGAGACCAGAACCAGTCTCAGGTTCATCTTTTACTAAGTTACAAAAATATTGTGCCTGGTTCAGGTTTGCAGGAGGTCACTCCTGAGGTCAAAGGTCAGACTTAGGGCTTGGGTGTTTGGTACTGACCAGGACAGAACTGAGTATGGCCTCTGACCCACATGTGTGGCCAACACCACACTGAGCTCAGCTGAGTGATGATTACTTCCTGCTTCTCTAGATGTCATCGCTTCTTCTTCTGATAGGATGGAAGAGGACTAACTGTCCTGATCCTACAACATGTGACAGGAAGTGACAGGGTGAGTGTGATCCAATGGGCTGTCATTTAGTCAAAAAAGGCTTTCTGATTGGACGGGATGGGGCTTGATGTAAGGACCAGCCAAACCTGCTGTGATTGGTCAGTGTGACATTAAAATATCTGAATCAGCTACAGGAAGTGTGCGCACAACAAAACAGCCACTCAGAGGTGGGTGGGGGTGGATCTACATGTTGCGCCTAATGAACCAGATCTCATTCCTGCGGCGTGGTACCCCCGGGTTCTCATACACAGCGACCACGTATTCATCTCTACGGAGCTCATCGTGGTCGCCAAGGATCTCCCACAGCAGAGAGATCTGACGCATCACTGTCTCCTCCGTGGTCGTCCCGAGGAACGTCCTGTCAGCCAATCAGAGAACAGACTCACTGACACAGCCAGTCAGAGAGCAGACTCAGTGACACACCTCTGTGACCCTTGTGCTGGATCAGTTTTCTATTGATCCCCTAGATGATGAATTGATAATTTGTTTCAGCTAATCAATAAATCAGAGTTTAACATTCAGATCAATCTGTTTACTGATTGTGTTGCTCTGTGAAGCTCGTTTAATTAGTGTGATGAATTAATCGATAATCAATTCATTCATCATTAGAAAACTGATCAGCTGCTCCCATGACGATCTGATGAAGTTGATAATGTGTTCAGGGACACTTGATCATTTACAGCCTCATCAATCACCGAATACATTGATAATCCACCTGATTAAAGCAGCTGATTGGTGACACTGACCTGGCGACTACTCTGATTGGCTCTCTGTAGACGATGGTGATGTCAGAGTCAAAGGGTTGGGGGGTGTGGTTTGGAATTCGGCAGGCAGGAAGAAGGAAGTCTGGACATCTTTGTGAAACGTGACTCCATCCTCCATCATGTGAATGTTACTGATCACAGGTACGGTCATCCCCAGGTACCTGCCTATACACCATCAATACACTATCAATACACCATCATCAATACGCCAACATATGCCATCAATACACAACTAACAATACATGATCATCAAATGAATGAAATAAGACCTGCAGGTGAGTGGGAGGGCGTGGCTCAGGTGTGTGGAGTGAGCGGGGCCTCACCTGCTGAGTTCTCTTTACAGATGAAACGCATCAGTTTCATGAAGGCCATGGAGATGCTCTGCTCGTAAAGCTCCTCCCCCCTTGTCACACACGCCCAGTGACCAGCTGGGTACCGGCGCTCCTCATAGAGCTCCTCCCCCATCTGTGGGCAGACCACACCCGTCTGTACACACACACAAGGCCGTCCACTGTCGTTGGGTGGGGGGCGTACCTGTGGTCACTCTTACCTTCTCATGGCGGGATATAGGAGTGAAGGGGAGGGGCTCCCTCTGCTGACTGTTACGGGTCATTTCCTGTATTGGTCCAGTCATGTCTGGAACACAGAACCACCACCTGATCAATATCTGATCATCACCTGGTCAATACCTAATCAGCACTTGAACAACACCTGATCGGCTCCTCTCAGGCTCACTCAGGTGAATCAGTGGCCCCGCCCCCTCACCTGGAGGCACTGACACCTGGTGAGTGCTGGCAACGGCCTGCCAGTGTCTCAGCAGTCGATCGTCTTCCTCCATTGGCTCTGGGTTGTCTGTGATGTCATCGTCCAGCTGTTCATCGTCCAGTCCGTCGAGATCTTCCAGAGAGATCAGAGCCATGACCGCAGGGGGCGGAGCTGACCTTTGACCCGCAGGGAGCGTTTACTGAGAGATGATTCCTGTGGCCACAAACAGAGTCATTTGATCCCAGATCAATAATCAATATCTGCAATAGTATCACTGCTAAACAACCATTTAATCAGCGGCTGGACCAGGAGGTCAAACATCTGTCTGTCATACATCAGAGAACTGGTCCTGGTGCTGGTCCTGGTCCAGTTCACTGAGACCCAAACACCATAATGCGACTTTCCTTTTTTTGTGATCAGTTTGTGTTCAATTATTGGTTTATGGTCTTTATCCATAACAACTTGATCAGCTCTGTGCTTACTGAGGACCACTCCTAGACCATGTTCTTTTAATTTGAAAATTAGTTCGACTTCCTGGGTTCAGACTCCGGATCCGATGGACCTGGCTGCGGATCCGCATCAGAACTAGGTCCCGGCTTTCCAACACGTTTTCCAACGGACTGATCCGGATCACTGCGTCTACAGACTAATCAAAAACCCGGTCCGGATCTCCGTCTGTGCCCGGGATTCAGGAAAGTAGGTCACCGCGGAACCTGTTCTGACCACTGCGAAGGGTCTCTGATCGGCCTCGGTGGTCTAATGGAGGACCCGGTCTCGACACAACAGGGGGCAGAACTAAACCGGGTTTGGGTAGCGCATTGGACTTAGCACCGGTAGAACGGAGCTCGCTCAGCACCGAGCCCGGGCCTGTGAACCGGGTCGAGTTACCGACATCGGTTCGTTACAGACGGTTTGACTCACCGGGCTGAGGTCGCACCTGTTCGCCAGGTGAGTCCGCTGCTGTCGACTCCGTGAACCACAACAAGTCCGCTTCTTCTTCTGCGTTACTTCCGGCGGATGGTGCGCTCCGGACACTTCAAAATAAAAACCCGTACTTCCTGTTGCTCTTGGAGGCAGATGAAGGATCAGAGAAGAAGAAGGTCCACATATAGATCACCAGCTAATGACTGATCACAGATCAGTGTGCGATCGTAGTTGATTAGAAAAACTTTTTTGGACATCATTAACATGTCACTGGGACAACCACCAGGTGATGACGTAACTTCCTGTCGTCGGAGAGGAGGCGAGCCCAGTGTTCTGCCTCCTGGTGGTGAGCTGAGGAACAACCAGTTCTCAGGTTCCCAAAACTAGATCCTCGAGTTTTCTGCTTCTCTGGGGAAGTGGTTCAGGTTCTGGACCAGAGTCACAGACCTGTGACTGGAGGAGTCCAGAACCACTGGTGTCCAGTCTCTGTTGTCTTTCCAGCAGAGGACGGCAGAAGGCACTGCAGGACCATGGGGTGGGAGTATGTGGTGGTAGTGGTGGTGGCGAGGAGTCCAGCCTGAGCCTCATTGGGGTCAGAGGTCAATTACACTGGAGAAGAAGGGAAGATGGCGGCAGTGCCCTGAGCTCAGCTGATTTTCTCCTCCGTTAGCAAATATTCAAAGTGCTCAGATACAGAGTCGTTAAATTTTCATCATCACCCCCCCCCCCCCTTCGCCTCCCTCCCCCAGAGGACAGATAAATTATTCAGGTGGAGCTGAGGTCGACTGATGGAGGACACAAACACTGCAGCTCCTCTCACTGACCTCTTTATTAGAAGCAGGACTGTTTCCTCTGCAGCAGCTCTGTACTGGTTCTGGGTCTGGTCCTGAACTTGGACTTGGACCTGGACCTGGACTTGGTTCAGGTTTTTATGGATCACAGAGCTCACATTAGTAACAAATACCTCCCACAACTCAACTGTTTATAACTTTGTCTGCTGAGCATCGGCTGAGCATCAGTGCTGAACACTAGTGACCAATAGATAGATAGATGGATGGAGCAGCCTTTTCTGTTTGATGGATGACATCATGATTCTGTTCACGTGGAGCTCCAACATGCTACTACTGCTACTGTGGGGGAGGGGGATCACACATACACACACCAACATCCAAAACAACTAAAGAGCTACTTCCTGTCATCATCACCATGGAGACATGTAACAGGAAGAGGTGTCATGATGACTGAAGTCAAATTAGAGAATCATTCAATCTGACGAATTTGCTGTGTTGTCACCATGGCAACTGACAGCTCTTTTCACAAACAAACACAGAGCGCCTGGAGGTGTTGTCAAGGCTAATACTAATCGATCAATAATCAGTAAAGCAGAAATCAAACTGATGATGTCACTGATCGCACTGATGACATCACATGGTTTTTAACCTCTCACCCTCGGCATGCTGGGATCTGCTCTGATCCAACAGTTGGTCAGCAGGTGGACTCAATAATCAGTGACCTCACTGATCAATACTACAATCACTGGAGGGAGGGGATGGGGCTCTGTTATGGCTATGCCCCCTCTGACTTTGCCTGGAAGTTATTTTTTTCTGGTTTATATGTGTGTGTGTGTGTGTGTGTGTGTGTGTGTGTGTGTGTGCGTGCTGATCATTATCAGTCTGCAGGGGGTCGGCCTGTGCTTGCCCTCACCCTCTCTCTCTGTGGGGAGCCATTGGGGGGCGGAGCCCTGGTGGTTTAATGAGGCCTCACTAACGACTCCTCTGACGCCCCCGGCTCAACAAATGAAAGCAGAGTGGGTGTCACCATGGTGACAGCTGTGGGTCGACAGAGACCACGGATTTAAAGATGGGAGAACAGACAGAGGGCCACACACACACACACACACTCACACATTCTCACACACACACACACACACACACACACTCAGTCAGTCTGATGTCTTGTGGTCCTGATGATACTGTTGGCATGGTAACAGTTACAAGCTGCCACGATGTTGGAGTGTTCCTTCATCATCAGAATCTGCACACACACACACAGGTGGATCTTCAGGCCTTGTTAAAGCAGCTGATCAGAATAACTGTGAGGTTTATGTAACGTCTCATTAACATGGAGCTGCTGCTCTGAGCTGCTCTGAGCACAGCGACATCTCACTCTGCTGCAGGATCGACTCCAGCCTGTCGTCGTGGGTTTTCTGTTTTTAACTCCGCTCAGATCAAAGTGGCCTCGCGTCACTGAGCCGACCTGTGGCTGTCAATCATCCTGGTGCATTAAGAGGCCGAAATCCTGACGTTTAATATTTCAGCCCATCTGTTCACGTCTCCACACGTTCTCTCATTCTTCACTTTGATCAGACACTCAACTCATCCTGTTTATACCTTCACTGATACAGTGGGGAATCAGACTGCAGCACCAGTGATCAATTAATGTGTCCTCAGGGTTCACACCCCTCTGCAGCAGAGTGTGTGTGTGTGTTGGCTCAACACACTTAAGTTCATGTTCAAACTGATCAATAAGATGATTATTAGTTGTCAGCAGAGAAACTGTGGAGGTCGAGTTCCTGATCATGCGCTGAATAAATAATAATCAGATATTGATCAGCAGGTATTAATCAGGTTTTATTAATAACACAGAAATATCAAACTGCTGTGACCCCCCCCCCACCCACCCAGAGGATGACAATCAATAACTACTGCCGAACAATGCTAATCACACACACATACAACAAGAACAGAGCAGAGGATCGTGGGAAACGCCCCCAAGGTATTGATCAGTAAAGGGGAGGAATGTGTTGAATCACTGATCAGCATCTCTCTCTCTCTCTCTCTCTCTCTCTCTCTCTCTCAAGGACAAACAGCAGAGTCAACTGAGACACAAACACCTTCACTTCCTCAACGCACAACTGTGTGTGTATGTGTGTGTTTGTGGCCTGAATCTGGACACTGATGATTCACTGAGAATCAATTGGATTGACTGATAATCAATACCATTGCTACCAGCTGTGGCAATGACAGCCAATCTGAGGTCACAGTCAAGGTGTGTGTGTGTGTGTGTGTGGGGTGGGGGTGGGGGGGGGGTGTCATGTTGCAGGAAGCAGCATCTGAATTATTGATCGACTTAATGGACAAACTTTCATTTTTTTCTGCCTCACGTTGAGTTTGACTCCGAGTCACCTGAGATTTCCCAAGAGGTCTCATTCACCTGGTCGCCATGGATGCAGACTGACATCCTGACTGAAAGAGAGAGAGAGAGAGAGAGAGAGAGAGAGAGAGACCATTGAGGGCAGCCAGGATGTTTGAAGTCACCCCCCCTCACCTGACCAGGTGTGACTTCGCTCTGATTCACCTGCTTCAACAAAGTTTAACTAAAAGCCGTGTAGTGAAGATGACGATGATGATGTAATGATGAAGATGATAGCACACACACACACACACACACACACAGACTCTGACAGAATATCAGTGTCTATCATGTGTCAATAGAAGTGGAGTTTAAAGATCAATTAATAAAATACGACACAAAGTATTTCCTGTCAGACCCTCCACAATAAGATGTCTGTTACACCAGGAACCATTAGATTTAGTCTGGAATCATGATTGTGTCAACACGTGACGTCATGTAAACATGTGACATAAAAACACGTTCCAGATCAAATGTTCAAAGAGTTTTTAATTTATAGATTTTTCTCTTCTTTAGCGTAACTTCTTGTGTTTATCTGTGTGTGTGTGTGTGTGTGTGTGTGTGTGTGCTTAAGTCCCGCTACACATCAACTTGCTTTCAATATCAATTTTATTTTGAAGGCGCTTTCAAGTGTCTTCCGGTGCTGCTGCGCACTACCTGCGTTCACCTTGACGGGCTCTGGTGGTCCTTCAGTCGGCATGACAACGCGCTCTCGAGGGCAAACGGGGAACGGCTGACGGGCGCGAGAATGGCAGCAGAAGATGCCCAGTAACGGAAACAACGGCGGGAGCGGGGCGAACGGCGGCACCGGGACCTGCTCCGGGAGCGGCTTGGTTCATGTCCCGGCCATGGAGAGAGCCCGGCCGGCGACGGTAACGGTATCTGCGGTAAGCCTGGCGCTCAGCGTGCTGTCCCTGCTGCTGCTGGTCACCGCCATCTCCACCGACCACTGGTACGAGACCGACACCCGAAGACACAAGGACAACTGCGACCGACACGGATCCGACTCCAACGACCAGAAAAACCGGGAGATGCCTATTTACCACCTGCCGCTGGTGGACACCGGCACCGCCGGGGCCAGGCATCGGGATGTGGCGCTGATGAAGCCCGTGCATGTGGGCAGCAGAGAGGAGGAGCTGCTGGAGAACTGGCGAGCCATCCTGGGGATGGGCATCCTGGAGACGGAGTGCGGCAGGCCGCTGTTCTCAACACACTCCGGCCTATGGAGGAAGTGCTACTTCAAGGGCCTGGACCCGGACATCGACAAGCTCATCGACCGGGGTATGGATCGCTCCTATATGGTCCATACGGTCCACACACACACACACACACACACGCACACTGTTTACCATGACATCATCAGTGCATCACTGCATCGGTGGATGTACCAACATACTAATACACCTGTGTAGGCATTTACTTAGAACCTGTATTAATACATCCAACATGTACAACATGTTAAATTAGCCTATACAGGTTCTAAAACTCTAACCTCCTAACCCTGTTTAATTTAAAATCTGTTTTAACCCATAGAGTGGGTGAAACCTTTACATACTGACTGCATGATTACATAGAGCTGTACATTCCAATGGAACCTGCAGAAGCACGTAACATGTAACATGTAGAACATGTATGTACTAACACAGAACATGTACTAACAGAAAGAACATGTAACACATGTGGATCCATGATCGTGTAGTTAAACACTCTAGTTAATTGATACCATTTAATATAGTCTACACTTGCAAACCCTACATAATGTATTACATGGTAAACACACGCCTACATGTTGCGTGTCCTGGTCGTGTCACGTCCGTGCCCGGTGTAGCAGGTAAAAGACTGTAACTGTAACATGTAGAACATGTATATACTAACACATAGAGCATATAACACAGAACATGTATCTACTAACACATAGAACATGTAACATATAAAACACCTATATACTAACACAGAACATGTATATACTAACATGTAGAACATGTAAACACTAACACAGAACATGTATATAATAACATGTAGAACATGTAAACACTAACACAGAACATGTATATACTAACATGTAGAACATGTAAACACTAACACAGAACATGTATATACTAACACGTAGAACATGTACACACACTGACACAGAACATGTATATACTAACATGTAGAACATGTAAACACTAACACAGAACATGTATATACTAACACATAGAACATGTACACACTAACACAGAACATGTAACATGTAGAACATGTATATCCTAACACATAGAATATGTAACATATAGAACACGTATATACTAACACAGAACATGTATATACTAACACATAGAACATGTACACACTAACACGTAGAACATGTACACACTAACATGTAGAACATGTAACATGTAGAACATGTATCTACTAACACATAGAACATGTAACATATAGAACACGTATACACTAACACAGAACATGTATATACTAACACATAGAACATGTAACATATAGAACACGTATATACTAACACAGAACATGTATATACTAACACATAGAACATGTACACACTAACATGTAGAACATGTACTACTAACACATAGAACATGTAACATATAGAACACGTATATACTAAAACAGAACATGTATATACTAACACGTAGAACATGTATACATATAGAACACGTATATACTAACACAGAACATGTATACACTAACACATAGAACATGTACACACTAACATGTAGAACATGTATCTACTAACACATAGAACATGTAACATATAGAACACCTATATACTAACACAGAACATGTACACACTAACACGTAGAACATGTACACACTAACACATAGAACATGTACACACTAACATGTAGAACATGTAACATGGAGAACATGTATATACTAAAACAGAACACGTATACACTAACACGTAGAACATGTACACACTAACATGTAGAACATGTAACATGGAGAACATGTATATACTAAAACAGAACACGTATATACTAACACATAGAACATGTACACGATAACACGTAGAACATGTAGATATTATCAGGACTTTTTGTGTTCTGTATGTTCTGTGTATTTTGCGTTTCCCCTGTCTTTGTCTCTGCTCTTGTCTTTGTCTCCGCCCTGGCTGTGTATTCCTGTCTTTGTCTCCCCCCCTATCTTTTCTCCCTGTCTTTGTCTCTGCTCTTGTCTTTGTCTCCACCCCTGTCTTTGTCTCAACCCTTTCTTTGTCTCCACCTCTGTCTGTGTCTTCCTGTCTTTGTCTCTGTCCCTGTCTTTGTCTTCACCTCTGTCTGTGTCTTCCTGTGTTTGTCTCCATCCCTGTCTTTGTCTCGGCCTCCAATGTGTCAAATTTGCATCTGCAGATGGTCCGCTGCTCATCCACCTTTCCTGGTTCCTCTTGTCCCACCTGTGTCCCCCCACTCTCCCCCCTCCCCTCCTCCCCAACAGGTATCGCTGATCGCTGCACAGCTGTCAAGTATCACTTCTCTCAGCCAATCAGATTGAGGAACATCCCTCTGAACCTGACCAAGACCATCCAGCAGGACGAGTGGCACCTGCTACGTGAGCACACACACTCACACACACACACAATCAGATGCTGACTTGTCATCAGTTGCCATAGAAACATGCCATGACAGTTTAATGTAACAATACAGAGGGACAGTGGGAGAGGGAGTGTTACCATGGTAACACACTCTGTGCTTCCTCATTAATGATGCTCATTAAAAACAGCTCTGTGTGTGTGTGTGTGTGTGTGCAGATCTGCGGAGGATCACTGCAGGCTTCCTGGGGATGGCAGCAGCCGTCCTCCTGTGTGGCAGCATCGTAGCATCGGTCGGATTTTTTTGGGAGGAGAGTCTCACACAGCACGTGTCCGGACTGTTGTTCCTCATGGCAGGTAATACACCTGATTGTATGTGTGTGTGTGTGTGTGGCCTCTGCTGCTACAATCAGGCAAAGCCTGATCTGGTCTCTGATCTGCTCCAGGGATCTTCTGCACCATCTCTCTGTGTACGTATGCAGCCAGTGTGACCTATGACCTCTCAAGGAACCCCCCCTTCATCTACGGTCTGCCGGCTGACGTGGACCACGGCTACGGTTGGTCAATCTGTTGCGCCTGGGCCAGTCTGGGTCTGACTGTGGCGTCCGGCTGCCTCGGGACCACCTTCCCCTTCCTGAGCCAGGCTGGTGCGCTGCGATCCAAGACTGCCCGCGAATCATCCGTCTAAGCCTCCGGCCACGAATCATTGAGAGGGGAGGAGCTTGGAGTCAGACAGACTGTTGGAGGTGGAGCTTCAGCCTCCAGATGAAGTAACAGAGTTGAAGTGATGTGTCTGCACCACAGCGCCCCCTGCTGACTGTCAGTGTTAATAATGTGGACACTCATGTACAGTCTGTTTATCAACACACACACAGAATCACATATTTAACCTGCAACGGCTTCACTGACACTTCCACCTGCTGCAGGACTGCGACCAGGGACAGGACTAGGACCAGGACCAGGACCAGGACCAGGACCAAGACCAAGACCAGGACCAGGATCAGGACCAGGATCAGGACCAGGACCAGAGATTCATACATTTACAAAGACCTAATTGGCTTCATCAGGACAGTTGATTGGTATCAAAACAACTATTTATTAATAGATCTCTGACCAGCTGATGACTCTACTGATCCTGGGTCTAGGTGAGGGTGCAGCCACTTGACCCACCTATGCTGAGCTGATATCACAAATACCAAAACTCAGTTCAGGTCCAGACTCCAGGACCTTTACAACCAGAACCAGTTCTAAAACAAGACTCGATTTACCTGGTCCGTGTCTTCCATCGGGCCAGAGTTCTGCTGGTCCCAGTCTTCAGTTGGCTCACGTCTTTAACCAGTCTGGATCCTCGGCTGGTCTGGCGTTCTTTTGGTTGAGGCCTTCAGCCAGTCCAGGCCCTCAGCTGGTCTAGGTCTTCAGTTGGTCCTGGTCTTCAAATGGTCCAGGTCCTCAGTTTGTTCAGGTTTTCAGTTGGTGTCTCTAAATCTTTAACTCTACAGAGACCATCCAGATCCTAAGAGACCAAGCCCACGGACTGAGACTTCAGTCAACTGCAAGAACAGTCTGTTTGGAAACACACAGTCCAGTCTGGTATGTTTACAGTCACAGTGTTGCCATGGTTACAGCTCGACGAGGCCATTTCATTGGACAACTGTTGTTGTCCCAGTAACAATATCAGTAACACTAACTGACATCCTCTGTTTGATTTTACCATGGAAACCATCAGAACCATTCAGTTCGTTGGTATTGAACCTTTTCCTAAACAATCAATGGATAGGTTAGTTAGCAGCTAACAGCGTGCACGTGGGGTGCTCTGTATGTTTCCTATGTGCTGTAGCTTGTTAGCAGTTTGTTCTTCTTCTGTTATATATCTTGTTTGACTTCTGGGCAGGAGCTGAGCGCTGAGGACGAATGATGTCCGACTGAGATCAGCACCAACACATGATCAGTGTGAGGAATCAGAATCAGTCGGATTCACAGCGTTATGTAAACGTACTGACTGAGACCCAACGATCCAAACCTGCAGATCCAGATCAGCCACAATGAAACAAACAGGAATGATCCATGTCAGTAGTTCATCAGCACATCAGACCCTGACCTTGTCCTGGTATTTTTCCTGGTCCTGTCTGTGTTGCTGGTTCTTAACCCGGTATATAAAACCTGGTTTTGGTTTGGTGCTATGCTCAAATGAATTCGACCATTGTCAGCAAGCTGAGTCACGACATCTGACCTCTGACCTCTGACCTGAGCCATCGAGCTGATGAGGAACTGTCCAGAGAACGTGTGAAACTACAGACACTTAGACCAGACAAAACCAGAGTCCGTTTATCAACAGTGACTGGTCTGACCTTTGTCAGGAGTAAAATATGACCTTGTCTTCATTTGTCAGACAGGAAGTCCAGGTGTGTACAGGTGTTTACAGGTCTATTGTCTCACCTGTAGTGTCAGTGACTGCTGCCTCATCATCTCAACTTCTGCAGTCGTCTTCAGCTCAGTCTCACCTCAGCGGGTTGCCCCTGATAGCCCCCTCTGCAGTTTAACCCCACCCCTGACTCCATGATATCCGTGATGCCTTCTGAAGTCCTGATTCTCCATCACAACCCTCCTCGACCCTCCACTGTCAACAGAAACCTCTGATGCCCTGTAAATATGTCCTTACCCCCCTTCTACCTTCTGATACCCCATCATGCCCCTCCCTCACCCTCTAATACCCCAGATACTTCATGAAAACAGGTTCTGTTCCTGCACTGGGATGAAATCTGGTTTCACTTCCTCTTTGTTGCGAAGTCATTTTGATGGTTTCTGTAACGAACAGACAGAAACTTCAGGTGAAATGTCAATAATTATCATCAATACACAACTGATCACCAATCAATAATAATATTAATGATAATAATAGTGTGTGTTGAGTAGTTGTATCAGATCAGGATCCTGCAGATCAATAGTCAGATATATTCCCCATGATACCCCTCCCCTAACCTCAGGTACATCATGATACCCCTCCATCCCTACTGAATCCCTTTGCTGCCCTCTGCTGGACGCTCAGGGTCTCCTCCGTTTTCTGTTGGCTTTGATGTTCAGCTGTAAATAAATGATATAAACATCAAACTCAGTCTCTGTCTTTGACCTTTGAACTGAACATGATGTCACATCTTTGATCTCATACACTTGTAGGTTGTAGCTCATCACAGTTGTCATACAATTTTGATGATGACCATCAGTCCACACACTCTCAGAATGGGACGTTCCCAGTTCACCTAAGTGACCCTGGCTGCAGCCTACAGAACAAGGTGGAGCCTGAGCTTATTGGCTTAACTGTCCATTAAACAAAAGCTGTGACTGGATCCTGGTTTGCTTCAGGTTATGTTGTAATATCACAGTGTAACCCTAACCCCTAACCCTAACCCTATAAAATCAACTTTTCATTAGCTCATTCTTCATCTTCCAGCTGATCCAGAATCATTTCAACACAGAAACACTTCAGTTCATCTCAAACATGAAACATCTGGAAGAACAGCAGGAAGTTCAGTGACGTCGTCTCTCAACAACACTTTGTTTAAAGCCACTAAAATTATAACAGGTTAATGAAGGAGCACTTCCTGTCATGATGTCATGTGTCCTACAAGCATCTAAAAGAGAAGCTGCTTCCTTTGTCCTCTGTCAGTCCACCTCTGTCCTCTGTCTGTCTCTCTGGTCTCTAAATTTCATAGTCTTAACAGAGACTGAAAAAAGTCACAAATAAAATAAAGAAGTCTGATTCAAGTTGCTCCATAACTTTTACCCTACAAATTAACCACAATTAATATGCATTTACTTGAATTTTTAGTTGTTTAGCGTTTACTGTTTTATTTTTTGTGTTTTTAGTGTATGTGTTTCTGTATTTATTTATTATTATTTGTTGTTGTGTAATTGTTTTATATTTGTCTGTATTTTCTTTTATTTGGCCCTATTGATTTCTCATGCCTTTGTCAACGCTGCCCGTTTGAAATAAAGTTGTACAAAAATAAAAATAAACACGAACACAGTGAGTACCATAGACATAATGCTATGGTCAGTACCGCCGGTGGCCGCTGTGGGGCCGAGACGTTGCTCTGCCACGCACCGTCTCATGTAGCCACTCCCATTTAGAAGCCCCGCCCTTATACGTCATCACTGCCCACTGCGCATGCCCAGGCGCGGTCTACGGTACCGCACACCGGAGTCAACAACAACCGAACATCGCTCGCCGTGGCCGGCTGTTAGCTCGGTGACTAACCGCCTGTCCGGAGGCCAGGGTCGGAGCCACTCTCTGGGCGATTTCGGAGGAAAGAGCCGGCGTGCACATTCCGCAGGTGCGGGAACAAAGTAAAGTAAAGCAGCCACCGCGCTGGACAGGCTCTGTGTCCGGTAAAATGTTAGCAGCGGAGCGGAGCGGAGAGCCCCGACTGGCCCGCTGATTCACACCAGCAACGCGGGCAACACTCGTCGTTTCTCCGCTCACAGAGACATTCACGTCAAGCAACAGCTGGAGACTGTCCGCCCGTTGCCTGGGCCGCAGCGGATGGATCCGTCCCGCTGTTAGCCGCTGCTAACATCGGCGGCCAGGCTACATGCTAACAAGCTAATAACCGGCCAGCTCAGCAGCGTCCACTAACTGTCAACCCGAGTCCCGGTTCTGCTGACATGGAACGATTAACGGCCACCATGCTGTCCTCCCGGTAAACTGAACTACACCCTACTGTTAGCTGCTAGCTGCGGAGCTAACGGTTAGCTGCGGAACATCTGACCGCAGCTAGCTCTCCGTGCAGCGGCCGACGATGGTCGCAGTGACAGCAGCTGCTCTGGAGGAACTGCTCGTCCCCGCTCTCCCCTTCACCCACCCTGCTGGACCCGGACAGACCCGCACGACGTTCATGTAAACCGGTTAATCAGGCGTGTTGGTCTCACTGCGGTGCTCAGACCCCGCAAACCCCGCAGGAGAAGCGGCAGTAGCGGCAGAGGCAGACATGCAGGCGGCGCAGCTGCAGTACGACTTCTTCAACGAGGAGAACTCACCGAAATGGAGAGGCCTGCTGGTGCCTTCACTGGAGAAGGTACACACACACACACACACACAAGCTTGCTGTGTAGGTGTGTGTGCTGCAGTCTGTCAGGACTGATGCTGATTCTAAGTGATCACTCAGATCAATAATTGATATTTAGGATCTGTGTAACTATGAGGTTAGGACAGAAGATCTGAGGTCAACGAGGTCACTTCAGGTTTATGACCAAGGTTCACTTGTTTCCAGTGTGAATCTCCATGGTAACGGCAGAGGATCAGGTCAAAATGTGTCAACAGCCAAACTACTAACCAATCAGATCACTGGAAACACTGAGTCATCATCCTACAGGATCCTGACAGGGACAAAAGAGTCGTCAAAGTGATCAATAATAACAATTAGTAGATATTTATCATAGGAATCATTCTGTTGGCCCAGACCAGCATCAGGCCAGTCATCTGAAGAACTGCATCACAACCTTGAACCCCCAATGTCTGACCTTTGACCTCTGACCCCTGAGCCTAACTTCATCTAATGTGACAGGGAGAAAGCTTTACCAGAGACAGTAGAGAAAGCAGACGCCTCCTGACCCCCCCCTCCCCAGAGTCCCCGCCTCTTCAGAAGACCAACAGCGTCGTGAGTCTGTTCCCTCCAATAGGAGAGCAGAACCAGATCACAGATGGATCTACTGCAGACCACACTGTGGTGTGTCTGCTATTGATCCTGTTGTGATCCCTGCCACTGTTATTGACTGGTCACATATTAATCACATACAATAATCTGCAGATTTCAAACTGAGCTGGTGACCACACCCACTCAGGAAATTTGAATGATGTCACAGCAGTGAGGAGTATGACATCTTCTCTTGAGAAGATCTTTAATTTTACAAGACAAGAAGAAATGAACACCTAACCCATCAATAACCACACACTGATCGATCATCCCATTATAAATTATCTTTAAACATTTCTCATGGTCTGACATTAACTTTAACAGTAACAGACTTTGACTCCTGACCTCTGACCTCTGACCCTACATTATGTGTAACATAATGTAGGGTCAGATGTGGGTCACATGTGAATAACATGTTGGTCAGATTCAGTCATGTGATCATGTTTCGTTTCATCTTGTTGACAGAGTCCAGGTCATCAGGTCAACATTATAACTCCTCCTCTGTGGTGTGTGTGTGTGTTTTTGCAGGTACTGAACCAGGTGCACCCTAACCTGGTGTCCCAGCAGGAGGCGCTGCAGTACATCGAGGAGCTGATCCTGCTCCTGCTCAGTATGTTGTGTCAGGCTCAGCCACGCACTGTACAGGATGTGGAGGTGACACACACACACACACACACACACACACACACACACACACACACACACACACACAGGTCTGTCACTAAAATGAAAACAGGTAGAGGAGTTTTTCCTTGTTCAAGTGAGATTGTTGTTGTGTGACATCACACAACAGAGACACCTGCCTTGTGATGAGGGGGCAGAGCTTAGTCCACCTTGACTGAGTTCAAACTGTTTAAATACAGTTAGTTTGAATGCAGTAGGTGACCAGTGTGAACAGAGACTCACCTGAAGTTCAAAATTTTCAAATGACGCCCTGATGACACCTGTACCTGATGACATCACTGTGAGGCTGCTGTGTGATTGGTCCGATTTGTCTTTGTTTCCAGCTGAAGGAGGCTGCAGTGACATAAAGAGGTGCTCTCAGCTAAAACACCACACTCTGGTGTTTTACCATACTGACCCCATCCCTGACCTCTGACCCCCCCCCCCACCCAACCTCTGACCCCCCCCCCCCCAACCTCTGACTCCCTCACTGCTCCTCAGCCTCAGGTCATATGTGTGTGCTGTGTCCCTGTCTGGTGACATGTTGAGTTGGTTCATCACAGTGGGACCAACCTGCTGGTGGGCCTCACCTGTGTGACCTCTGACCTCCACAGGATCCGGCTGTGTCCCATTCATACAATCACTGAGCACACCTGAGTCAGACTTACCTGTCTGCCCCTCCCCCTTAGCTCAGCAAATGGACCCACAAATGGCCCTTTCCCATCAGCACGACTCGGCTCGACTCACCATGACTCTACACTTTTTTTTTCTTTTCCACCAGCACCTGGTACTTTTTGGTATCGCCTCAGCCCGGGTTCCAAGCGAGCTGAGGCGATACCAAAACCTGACGTCAACCAGCTGCCTTCCACTGATTGGCCAGAGGGTCAGCACTGGAAGAGTCATAAGTGCGACGTCCGACACGAGAACCAAACCCAGTCATTTTAAAAACAGACCGACAGCAGCACCACTGATCTGAACTGAGACTGCTGTTGTTCTTTCACCTGCGAGTTAAACGGCTGCTGTGTGGAAAACCTCACTGTGGTCCATAACTGAGGTGCAGACGAGTGAGTGTGGAGCTGATGAGAGGATCGAACAAAGAGAGCGAGATGGAGCGACAAGAACAGCCGTGCTATGATGGCCCCGCCCACGTGGAGGAGGAGCTATGAAGTACTCAGCTGTAATGGCAAAGGACCTAAACCGAGTCGAGCTGTAACTGTGTAGTGGAGAAGGGCCTAGGCCTAAAGAGGCGGGGTCAAACTTTAGATCTTACCTGAACCTGAACACCACACAGCCGCATCCTGAGGTGCACCTGTGTGATGTCAGAGCACAGGCTGCAGCTGATTGGCTGCAGTGAGTGTCTGGACACAGAAAAAATGGATGTGATGGTCACAGGTGATGAACAGTCTGTGTCCAGCTGTCCAGTCAGAGCAGAGGACAGGTGTGTCCTGCAGTGTGACCTTACAGCTGTCCCCCCTCCCCCCAGGAACGAGTCCAGAAGAGTTTTCCTCACCCGATAGATAAGTGGGCGATCGCCGACGCTCAGGCCGCCATTGAGAAGAGGAAGAGGAGGAACCCGCTGGCCCTGCCGGTTGACAAGATTCACCCCCTGCTGAAGGTAGGGCTGCCTTCATCACCCTCGTCATCGGATGTATTTGAAACCGCCTACTACACACTGCGTTAGTATGTACTGTATACTGCGGACTGAATGTGTGATTCAGTCTGCTATTCCAGCAGACTGGTGCCATTCACACCGCAGTATACATTACACAATTCTCCCAGAATGCATTAGCGATAGCGGTGAAACACACACTGAATCACTGCTGTTAATGTGTCACCTTATGAAGTTTTAATATCTTTCCATGTGAGACAGTAACCGTTTAGATCCTAGTCTGTGGTCACTTTATCCACATGACACCTGTTTGGAAGTTTGCTCCGACGTTTTCAGAGAAGTGAAGATCCACCTGTGGAACCAGCCAACCAGGATCAGCCGGTCTCCTTAGGTGATCGGCCAGTCGACCTCTGTCTGGACACACATCACCACATGTACATCAATAAATAGATGTTTTACAATGAACACCTCAGTCTACATTACATTTTATCTTGCATTGCATTGTGGGATACAGTACGCGATGTAGACTGGTCGGCTGCATACTGGAGATTTTTTCCGAATCAGTACGACATCCGGGAGTTTTTCGCCCACTGCAGATTTCGCTTTTGTACTGTATTTTGGTCAAATCAGTACGCACCAGCAACATAGTTTGTGGTTTCAAATACAGCCATCATCCTCATCTCTGTCGGCTGCTGACTCTGTTTCCCATGATGCCTTGTGTCAGGAGGTGCTGGGCTACAAGGTGGACCACCAGGTGTCCGTCTACATGGTGGCGGTGTTGGAGTACATCTCTGCTGACATCCTGAAGCTTGCCGGGAACTACGTGAGGAACATCCGTCACTACGAGATCTCCCAGCAGGACATCACCGTGGCCATGTGTGCAGACAAGGTACACAAGTACACAACAACACCACAACTACACAACACAACATTACACATCAGCACACAACAACAACAACACTACACAACGACGACAACACAACATTACACAGTAGTGTGTTCGTCTTGTGTATGATGAAGATCGTTGTGTCTCTGTCTCACTTGTGTCTCTCACCTGTGCATACAGGTATTGATGGACATGTTCCACCAGGACGAGGAGGACATCAGCGGCTTCCCTCTGATGGACGAGGAGCCGTCGACCAATGAGGAGCAGAGTTACTATGAGCTGGTGCGGAGCTTCATGTCTGACGGGCGTCAGTACCTGAGACAACTCAACCTGCTCATCAAGGTGTTCAGGGAGCCGTTCACCTCCAGCCCCATGCTCTTCTCCCAGCACGTAGGTACCACACCACTGCTCTGATCGGCTGATTGATCTGATCAGGCGTCTCTGATATGTCTGATTGATCGTCTCTGACCGTCTCTGATCGTTCTGATTGGGCCCGAGTGCGGTTGGAGTCAGCGTGAACACGACAGTCGCATGATGTGTGACGACAGCCTTGCTGCTCACATTCAGAAGTTAATTTATAATGAACAAATAGCTGTCTGCTGAATTTTGGGCCAACCAGCCCCTGAGGATTAAATCCACTGGTTTGGTGTTTACCATCTCGCAGATGTTCTGACACTGCAGGGGACAACATGCTATTAGCCATGCTAGCTGGCTGTACCTCATGGACCCGTGGCTCAGCTAATGTTAACAAGTTCGACTCAGTCCATTTCTCTCCATCTGCTGGTGAACCGGCGGGCCCGATGAGTGTGTCTGTGACATGTTCCGTTATGCTCAACAAAGTTGTGACATGAAGTTAGTGTGTCACGACAGTTGGCAGGGGTCAGGTTCAGGTGATGGTGAAGGGATGGGAAACATTCACATTTAACGCAATTTGGTTTGCAACAGTACCTGTTTTTGGTACTTTTTTGTGTGTATGTGTGTGGAGTTATTTTGTTTCTAAAAGATCTGTCAAAACGTATGAATTTTGAATATTTGTTGTTATGGTTTAGTGTAAACAGTCGCTATAATGAGGAGTCTTCCTTAGTGGGAAAAGTGGGATCTCTGTTTGATACCTCAGAATCAAAATTTAAACCCAAACCCACCTTTGTGTCCAGGCTTCAGCACCAGACCCGACATGTTTGGGTTTTAATTTTGACTCTGTTTTGACCCTAACTTAATAGCATTAATTCTCTGCCCCCACCCCGGGCCACAAAAAGAGGAAACCCGAGGCCCCACAGGAGCCGAGTCATTTGCATTTTTGGCATGAACCAGCATGTCCGGTCGGGTTGAGACAGCTCCTTTGTCAATGTGATTGTAAGAGACAGAGGGGAGGAGGGGCAAGTCAGCCAGACACTCCTCCACTATCTCACAGACACGAAGGTTGTTCAGGTACCAAAATGTGGTACCGTTTGATTTTACATGAAGCAGTACTCGGGTTTACTGTGGGAATTCGGTTGGTACCAATAAAAGTACTGAATGCGGTACTCATCCCTGAAGACACCTGACCTCAGGTATGGAGTATAAAAACCTATGAAAAAAAACAACCTGGGGGGGGTACAGGGCAACCCTGGTCTGATTTGAGTGATCGTTTCTGATTGGTCTGATTGATTCTCTGTCAGGATGTGGACAGTATCTTCAGCCGGATCGTAGATATCCACGAGGTCACGGTGAAGCTTCTCGGTCTGATTGAGGACACGGTGGAGATGACAGATGAAGGAAGTCCTCATCCTCTGGTGGGAAGTTGTTTTGAGGACCTGGCAGAGGTTTGTACACCTGTACCTGGACACACCTGTATGTATGCCTGGGACTGATGTGTGTTTAAATTGGCAGGAGTTGGCCTTTGACCCCTATGAGACATATGCTCAGGACATCCTGCGCTCCGGTTTCCATGAACACTTTTTAAGTCAGGTATCCAAACCTGGAGCTGCCTTCCACCTGCAGGTAAGCCCCGCCTCTGATATGGTGACAGCACCAGAACAATTTCAGCTCTTCAGAAGACCATGACTGAAGATGATGTTTGTCTCTGTGTCTTAAGTCCATCTGTGAAGGTTTTAAAGAGGCTGTCCAGTATGTTCTGCCCAGACTGCTGCTCACTCCTGTTTACCACTGTCTGCACCTGTTTGAGATCCTCAAGGTGAGGGCACCGCACCTGCACCACACCTCAGTCCAGGTCTGATCTTTAGGCAGACACCTCATTGGTTGTAGTTGAATAAAAACCAGTTGGTGTTCCAGGTGTAACCCTTCTTCTGGCCCTTCCTCCCCCACCATAATTCAGCTGACTGCTTGTATGTTATCATGGCAGAGACTATAGCTTCCAGTGTCAGACTGGTTTCTGTTGCCGGTTCCCAGTCAGACCAGTATCATGCGGGACCAGTCCTGGTCTTGGACTTTCCACCGTGCAGCTTTAAGCTCCTTTGTCCCCGCTGAAGTTAAATCTCCTGAAATACTTCCAGTCATGTTCTGCAGATTATTTCAGGCCGGGGTGGGGTTGGAGGGTTCTGTAGACCAATATAATGTTTTGCAGCTCACCTGTCCCTGCAGGTGATGCAGTCTGTGAAAGACAGCAGCACAGGTACTGATCACACTTATGTGTCTCCATAGCAACTGGAGGAGAAGAGTGAGGATGAGGAGGATAAAGAGTGTCTGAAGCAGGCAATCACCGCCCTGCTCAACCTGCAGAGCAGCATGGAGAGGATCTGCTCCAGGAGTCTGGCGAAGAGGAGGCTCAGGTATGGTCACCTGCACACACCTGGACACACAGGCTCCATCCTCCTGTCTACATCTCCATGTCTGTCAAATGTTTCTTTCACAAGATCTCAGGGAAATGACAGGTCAGAGTCTCACCTGAGAACTCCAGGAGGTCCTCGGCAGGTTTTAGGTGAGCAAGAAACAGTAACAATCCTGGTTCTCATGTGATGGAAGAAAAGAGAATCAGAACGTAACATAAATCTGTAAGAAAATCAACAATAAAGAAATACAGAGCAGAAGACAGAAACAAAGAGCACACACACACACACACACACACACACACACACACACACACAGAGGTCCAGTGTGCAGGGCCCCTCCCATCCTGTACCAAAATAGCCCGGGGTGGGGGTGGGGGGTTGTTAGGGTCGTAGGTTGGTGTGTGTGTGTGTGTGTGCATTAGCAGGAAGCAGCGTCAGGACTAGGCGGAGCTACTGGGCTGCTCATTGTTCTGTTTGTTAGAAAGAGAAGTGAGAGGAGACACTGCACTGCTGCTGCTCCTTCATAACGTTTCACCTTCACCACCTGAAGAAGAGGAGAGGAGGAGGAGGAGGAGGAGGAAGAAGAGGAGGACTGATGGGTGGATGATTGGCAGGTGGATATGAGGACGTAGGTGACTTCACTCTTTTTGGTGTTTGAGCTGTAAACAGATGGCTGAGGTTTTAACAGGTTGAGGTGGGTGGGGGCAGAGTGGGGTAGATGGAGGCTGGTAGACATAGAGGGAGGCAGAGTGGGGCAGATGGAGGCAGATGGAGCCAAAGTGGGGTTGTTGCTGTGCTGCTTGTGAAACAGTTGCTGACATACCTCAGGGGTTTATGTTGTAAACTGATTAGTGAGCTGCAGCTAAAACTGAGCGACTGGTCTGAACTGGCTGAAGATAAAGGAGCAGTTCACTCTGTTCAGCTGCTCCACCTGAGAAGACCTGCTCCACCTGAGGAGACCTGCTTCACCTGAGGAGACCTGCTCCACCTGAGGAGACAGACCTGCTCCACCTGAGGAGACCTGCTTCACTTGAGGAGACTTGCTCCATCTGAGGAGACCTGAGGAGACTTGCTCTACCTGAGGAGACCTGCTCCACCTGCTCCACCTCAAACACTGAAAATCACAGTTGACTTCAGACGTGTGACTGAAGGTGAAGGTGGAGCAGAGGATGAAACACTGTTACAGGTGAGAACACGTCCCAGTGAGACACACACTGTGTCTTACACAGAACCAGGATGTGGACCGACACCTGTTCAGGTGTTGTTTTGGACACCTAACAGCAAGGATGGATGTTTCCAGTCATGTGAATACTGGAGTACTCTTATTACCTTGTGACCAAGTACCTCTTAATTTAAACATCATTGGAGGATTTTATTTTGAAAGGACATGATGAAACCTAGTACACGGGACTTATATGATGATGTCACTGTATGTTTTCTCTGGCTGAAGTTGGAGTCTTCCTGCTGTGACCTCGCTACCTGTTGGAGCATGCCCTCCAACCACAATGTGCAATCAGTGCTCATCCAGCTGTCACATGATGAATAAGTAGAAACAACCTCAGCCATGCTTAAAGGGAGAGTCGTCCTGCTGTGTTTACACCTGTGTTACCTGCTGCAGGTGTTGAACCACACCACAGGCAGAGACATCCAATCAGAACGCAGCTGTTCACAGCTGTCTCTCTCTCTTGCTGTCTGTCTGTCTCTCTCATCACTGTTTAGTGTCCCTTGGAAACACTTCCTGTTTTAGAGGAGGCTGCCTCTGGTTTAACAGGCAGGTTTGTTCAGGTGGGTTAGTGTCATATTCACATCAATGCTGATCAGGGCTGATAATTACCTGAGACAACAGCAGTCATGTGACTAATGACTGAAGCCTGATGTGTTCAGGTACCTGAGGTGTGTTCAGGTACTCAAAGTGTGTTCTGGTACCTTCACTGATGAGATGAGTTCCAGGTCTTGGCGCTATCTCCTTCTTTGTTACTGAGCTCAGTCCTGATCAATTCACTTCTTCTTCTGTGCTGCAGTGAGTCGGCGTGTCGTTTCTACAGCCACCAGATGAAGGGGAAGCACCTCGCCATCAAGAAGATGAATGAGATCCAGAAGAATATTGACGGCTGGGAGGGGAAGGACATCGGCCAGTGCTGCAACGAGTTCATCATGGAGGGCACACTGACCCGTGTGGGTGCCAAACACGAGCGCCACATCTTCCTGTTTGACGGCCTGATGATCTGCTGCAAGTCCAATCATGGCCCGCCGCGGCTGCCCGGTGCTGGTTCGGCGGCAGAGTACCGGCTCAAAGAGAAGTTCTTCATGCGCAAAGTTCAGATCAACGACAAGGATGACAAAGAGGGTGAGTACCGGCATGCCTTTGAGATCATCCTGAAAGATGGGAACAGCGTGGTATTTGCCGCCAAGTCCGCTGAGGAGAAGAATGGCTGGATGGCGGCGCTGATCTCGCTGCAGTACCGCAGCACGCTGGAGCGCATGCTGGATTCGGCCATGCTGCAGGAGGAGAAGGAGGAGCAGATGAGGCTGCCAGGCGCCGAGGTGTACCGCTTTGCTGAGGCAGACTCCGAGGAGAATGTTGTGTTTGAAGAAAACGTCCAGTCCAAGTCCGGAATCCCCATCATCAAAGCTGGGACAGTCCTAAAGCTGATAGAGAGGCTCACCTTCCACATGTACGCAGGTGAGTCACAGCCCAGTGACATCACTCTAGTAACTCTCACCTGAGCCCTTCCACAGTCAGCACCTAATCACCTTGTTATGATTATTGTTCGATTTGAGTAAGAAAAAGTTCAGAAATTGTAACAGATCTCAAGTCCATCAAGAACTGCATGTGTTTCTGAGCTCGGAGCTCAGAGGGTCAGGCATTTCAGTAAAGTGGCTGCAGACTGTTATGAAAGGTGGCAGGCATATGTGTTGTATTCAGATCTTCGTGGATCTCGAAGCTAAAACCCAACTGGAAGTAACATACTGATGACATCTGCATGGTAAAATGATGTCATAGTTACAGCACCACCTAGTGGATCCAGTAAATAACCCATAAAAAAACAGTGATTCACAATGAACTGACATGGTCTTGTCTGAGGAACTCTGTTCCCACTAGTCTGTCTGTTCTCGGGTCAGTGGATCTGATCCACTATAGGCTCAGCTCTGTGTGTGTGTGTGTGTGTGTGTGCGTGTGTTTCCTGTCTGATTGTTAGCGAGGCGTCTCCTCTTTGTTTCCTCTCAGTGTTTTTACAGTGAAGTGATGTCAGCGTCACCAGCCAATCAGATCACAATAATCCAGCTCTGTGTTTTGCACAGCTGCAGAGGACTGTGTTTTCCAGCCTGTGTATAGTGTGAACACAAACAGAACAGAAACAGCTGGTCCTGGTCAGATCTGGTCTGTGTTGACTTGGACTTTGTCAGTATGATCTCAAAGTATTGATTGTTTTAATTGATCGCCCTCATGTCTGTTTTTGTTCCTTCAGATCCGAATTTCGTGCGGACCTTTCTGACCACCTACAGATCCTTCTGTAAACCTCAGGAGTTGCTGGACTTGCTTATGGAGAGGTGAGCTCACCTGTGTGACCCCACAGTAAGCAATCAGAATGCTTCAGACAACGCATTGATCAGTAAAACCAGAGATGTGCTCGGGTCATTTGTCTGGCCTTTAATGGACCGGTCTGAGATTCATCAGACTGAAGTGTTAATGAGGTCCTAAGGAGTGATAGCAGGTCCACAGACAAAAACTAGCTGGGACAACCAGAGGGCTCAGTTGACCTCTGACCTCTATTGACCTGAGTTCTACCTGTCTTCAGGTTCGAGATCCCGGAGCCCAGGCCCAGCGAGGTGGACCAGATGGAGGGAGGCGAGCAGCCACTCAGTGCTGAACTCAAACGTTTCCGTAAAGAGTTTGTTCAACCGGTCCAGCTCAGGTAGGAAACTACACCTGGACCACTCCTGCTTCTGGTCTAGATTCTGGTTCCTGAATCTAGACCCATATTCACAAAGACTTTTATCTTGGTTCTCACAATTTTTCATGTTCTTGGACTCTAATCTAGAGAAACAGGAAACATGATAAACATGTCATTAAGACTCTGTGTGTGTGTGTGTTACCTGCAGAGTCCTGAATGTATGTCGTCACTGGGTGGAGCATCATTTCTATGACTTTGAGAGAGACTCTCACCTGCTGAGGCAACTGGAGGATTTCATTGCCTCAGTCAGAGGTATGTACCTGAACACCTGACACCTGTGACATCCCCTGGAACAGGGCGGAGTCACTCGGGTCAGGTCGTAGAGTGACTACAGAAGTCTATGGTCACCGCAAGCAGTCCTCCAGATGACAAGAGGGGGAAAAATCAGAAAGGTGAAAGGTATAATCCTCCAGGTGCAAAGTGCCATCCAGGCGTGATCTGATACTGCACCTAGACAGCTGCACAGTTGACACCAATAATGTTACAGGTAGATGACGTTGTGTGTTTTAGGTAAGGCGATGAGGAAGTGGGTGGAGTCGATCACAAAGATCATCCAGAGGAAGAAGCAGGTGCAGGTGAGTGTGCCCAGTCACAGCATCACCTTCCAGAACTCCCCACCCCCGATCGAGTGGCACATCTGTAAACCAGGAAACACCGAGCAGTTCGACCTCATGACGCTGCACCCCATTGAGATAGGCCGCCAGCTCACCCTGCTCGAGTCTGACTTCTACAGGTACACACCTGTCACACACCTGTGTCATGTGTGTTCCACACCTGTCTCACATCTGTCACACATCTGTTTGCAGGGCGGTGCAGCCGTCAGAGCTGGTTGGCAGCGTCTGGACCAAAGAGGACAAAGAGCTTCACTCACCCAACCTGCTGAGGATGATCCGTCACACCACCAACCTCACCCTCTGGTTTGAGAAGTAAGACTCCACCCACCCCACACCTGTATCCTATGTACCCGTATGAACCACAGATCCTTCTCCCAGCTCCTTCGCTCCCCTTAGAAGGTGGAGGAACAGTTGTGACCTGTCCTGCAGCTCTCATCTGTGTGCTCTCTCTGCAGGTGTATTGTAGAAACAGAGAACCTGGAGGAGAGAGTCGCCGTTGTTTCTCGGATCATAGAGATCCTGCAGGTGTTTCAGGAACTCAACAACTTTAATGGAGTTCTGGAGGTCGTCAGCGCCATGAATTCATCACCTGTCTACAGACTGGACCACACCTTTGAGGTAAGTAGAATAGCTCCACCCTGGTTCCTGTCAACACCTGGTAAACTTGACTGCAGCCGCAAAAACAAACAGGTTTTTTGTTTTTTGTTATCAGCAAATTCCAAGTCGACAGAGAAAAATCCTGGAAGAAGCTCACGAGCTGAGTGAAGATCACTACAAGAAATATTTAGCCAAGCTGCGCTCCATTAACCCCCCCTGCGTCCCCTTCTTTGGTACGATCCAACACACTCACCTGCTCACAAGGGTCACAAACGAAGGGTCACAGGCTCAATGACAAACCTGTGTGTCTGACAGGAATCTACCTGACCAACATCTTGAAGACGGAGGAGGGAAACCCCGACTTCCTGCGCAGACACGGCAAAGACCTGATCAACTTCAGCAAGAGACGGAAGGTGGCAGAGATCACAGGGGAGATCCAGCAGTACCAGAACCAGCCATACTGTCTGAGGGTGGAGAGCGACATCAGGGTCAGTCTGACCATGTCTGAGTTTGTTTTGTTTATTGTCCTTTTTGGGAAATTCATTTTCACCGGGTTTGTACACAGAGATACCTAACCCTCTGCCTAACCCTTAGGTACAAAGACAACACTGGACATTCACATTAATTCACAGATTGACAAAGCTCACTGTTGATTCAGTGCTGAGATGCCTGAGGATTTGAGGATGTTACCTCACACCTGACACAGACTCAACTAATCAAAACCTTTCATTAGCGATGTCGTCTCTCTGTGTTTTGGAGCAGAAGTTTTTCGAGAACCTGAACCCGATGGAGGACCTGTCAGAGAAGGACTTCGCTGATCACCTGTTCAACAAATCTCTAGAGATTGAACCTCGAAACGCACGATCATTACCTCGATTTGTAAGTATCACCACGACAACACACACACACACTGTAGTGATCAGGGGCTGGGTTCTCAGTAAAAACACCTGTGCAAAACTTAATCAGTTCAAATCAGTACAAATCAGCATTTGTCTTTCCACCTGTGTCCAGGTAAAGAAGTACACCTGTCCTCTCAAGTCTCCGGGGATCCGTCCTACTTCGGCGAGGCCTGGCACCATGAGACACCCGACACCGCTGCAGAATGAGCCCAGGAAAATCAGCTACAGCCGCATTCCTGACACAGAGGCTGAGGGGGGGGCCGTATCTGCCCCCAATTCCCCCCGAACTCCTCTGACTCCACCCCCTGCCTCCGCAGCCTCCAGCTCAACTGATGTAGGCAGCGTGTTTGACTCGCCCCAGGGTCCCAGCAGCCCCTTCCACTCAAGTAAGACCAATCACAAAGCTGAACCCAACCCCACCCACCAACCGGTCAGACATGACCCTAACCCATCAGACCTGGGCCTCATTTCAATAGCGGGTTGAGTCACCTTCGCCCGCCACCATCATAAGTGAACTTGGTGAGATTGACCTTGGGAGGGCTGAGGGGTCAAGTCAGCTCCGATGGTCACTTCAGAGCTGTATATCACCCACAGTGCATTGCAGTGGTTTCAAGAAAAATACATCCATGGGGTGGCAATAATGAACCAAACACTATCAAAGAAGAACAAAATGAATGAAAGGGGCCAGTAAATATTTAATTGGACTAGTTGAGCGGTGGCAACATGTCAGTGTGAACAATTCACAAGTGTAAATAGAAATATAGAGCAAGTTATTTGTCACAAACAATGTCTACAGAGCCTTTTTATCTGACGTTTCAAATTCATATCTATTCAGTTGCCGTGCCAGTGTTGATGTGTAGTTTAAAAAGGCATTTTAATCGGGGTTGGTCTGATGAGGAGAAGGTGAAGAGAGAGAGAGAGGAGCACCTATAATTGAATTTTCGCCGTTAACTGGCCAGCCCCAGCCCCCACTTGATTTTTTTGGTTTGTTTTTTTTTTTGGCGGCCATATCAACATGGACATCATTATGTGGCGGCCATTCTGGTCCTATGGCCGGTCCATCACTGTCTGCAGGTATTTCTTATTATAAGAGGCAGCATAGCACTCCACCTACGACAGGTGGTCGAGTTAGGGGTGGTTGTCTGGGCTGTTAGTGACCGAGGGCAAGTGCGTTCAGTTTACCTCTTCCACTCCTCCCCACCCACTTTCCCTCCGCTCTCCAAGTGGCCTTGGAGTGGGCAATTCAACCCGCTTTTGGAACGCAGGCCTGACCCTAACTCCGCCCACCAACCGATCAGATCTGCCCCCAACTCCGCCCACCAACCGATCAGATCTGCCCCCAACTCCGCCCACTACTGTGTCTTTCTACAATGTATTTCTTCTTAAACAGCTCAAACTAACCTCCTCAGTCTTTCTCCACTTCTCCTCTCTTCTCCTCCTCAGTGTTTCTCCTCTCCCCCCCCCCCCCCCCGCAGTCTTTCTCCTCCTCTCCTTCCTCCTCCTCTTCAGTGTCCCCCCCCCGCAGTCTCTCTCCTCCTCTCCTCTTTCCTCCTCCTCTTCAGTGTTTCTCCTCTCTCCTCCCTTCAGTTCCCCTCTTCCTCACAGTGTGCCCCCCCAGTCCTCCTCCTCAGTGTTTCTTCTGCCCCTCCCTCAGTCCTCCTCTTCCTCCTCCTCACAGTGTGCCCCCCCAGTCTTCCTCCTCCTCCTTCCCTCCCCTCAGTCCTACTCCTCCTCACAGTGTTTCTCCTCTCTCCTCCTCCCTTCAGTCCCCCTCTTCCTCACAGTGCCCCCCCAGTCCTCCTCTTCCTCCTCCTCACAGTACCCCCCCCGTCTTCCTCCTCCTCCTTCTCCTCCCCTCAGTCCTCCTCCTCCTCCTCACAGTGTTTCTCCTCTCTCCTCCCCCCTTCAGTCCCCCTCTTCCTCACAGTGCCCCCCCCAGTCCTCCTCTTCCTCCTCCTCACAGTACCCCCCCCGTCTTCCTCCTCCTCCTTCTCCTCCCCTCAGTCCTCCTCCTCCTCCTCACAGTGTTTCTCCTCTCTGCTCCTCAGCCTGCGACAGTATCTTTGCTGTGGTCTCTCTTCCTCATGGTCCACGTTAGTATGAACCTCCTGAATCTCCGTCTGCTCCATCACTCACATCCACCTGAGACTCACCTGTGTGATGTTTGGATCAGTGACTTCTTGATTAGATTGATCAGAGCTGATGATTGATCTGACACTTCTGATCGGTGCATCCCACACCTTCGTACTCACCTGTCTTAAGCGTATCACGTGACTGTGTTGTTGCCATAGTAATGGTTTGTGTCCATTGAAATCATCAGTTGCCAACTCACCATGTGGTAAAGTGACATCAGCTCCTCCTGAGGCCGTCTAACTGTGTGTGCATGTGTGTCCTCTCTCAGGGTCGTCCTCAGTCTCCTCCATGGTGAGCTTCAGTCGTGGTTCTGAGGAGGTTCCTGTTCCCCCCCCTGTTCCTCCTCGTAGACGACCAGAATCAGCTCCCGCTGACTCCTCCCCCTCCAAGGTACCCAAACACCTTTTCAAACCAGTCTCCAGTTCTGAACCAGTAGCTACGCAACGCAACACAATGTCATCTTCCAACGCACGTTAGCCCCAGGCCACAGGAAGTGGCCTGTGGCTAATGTTAGCATTAGCACACCTAGTTGTCTAGTTCCAAGTTCAGTTGGAACAGATCTGAGGTCTGGACCAGGTTCTGGTGTTCAAGTTCTGGTTGGAGGAGGGTGACGAGCAGCTCTTCCTGCACTGAACAGATGTTCTATCACACTAACTCTCTCTCTCTCTCTCTCCCCCCCCCCCCCCCCCCCCCCCCCAGGTGATGTCAAAGTTGGACAGCCCTCCTGCCGTCCCCCCACGTCAGCCCACCTGTAAGCTTCTCCCCCCTCGTTATTCTTCGTCATTGTCATCGTCGTCTCCCCCTGACAGCCCCCCCTCCCTGCCCCCTCGGGAGCCCCTCAGTTCCCCACTCCACCTCCTCCCTCCGCCTCAGGGTCGCCCCCGCTGTGACTTACTGCCTCAGGCGTTCTTCCCCTCCACCACCTCCTCCTCCCCCTCCATCACCTCCATCTCCACCACATCCTCGTCCCCCCTCCCCCCCCCCACTCCCATCACCCCCAGTCCCTCCCCTGCTTCAAGGAAGATGCCCCTCCCCTCCCCTCCCCTCCCCCTGCTCCCTCTGGATGGCCCCCCTGTGCCCCCCCGGCACGGCGTCCCCAAACTCCCCCCGAAGACCTACAAGAGGGAGTCTTTGAGCCACGCCCCCCTGCTGGACACACCCCCTGCACTGTGATAGGACAGGCTGAACTTCCTAAAGGGGGTAGCTGATTGGATGGCCTGTTGAGGGGAGGCGCTAACACTACAGCTGATTGGATCAGAACAGACGATGGATTCAAAAATGTCCGACCAATCAGGACGCTCTGATCCAATCGAGACTGACAAAATAAAATACAGATCATGTGCCCTTATTCTGAAAAACTGACTGTGGCCTCCAGCAGAACGTTGGAGAACATTCGTCTTTCTGTCTTCACATTTTCATTTCTGTTCTGTGTCTGTGACCTGAATCCTGATGAGTCCTGATCAGATCTCAGAGGATTATGGGTAATGCAGTCCTCCACGGACTGAAGTGGAGGCATTGGTGTGTCAGGAACCTTCAGGTACTGGACCAGAACCACAGAGGTACTGTGGTGGTTCTGGTGGACCAGTTTGTCTCTGATTGTTGATGTAAACAAACGATTGCCTTCTTTAAACAAGGGAATAAACGTGTTTCTACCACTGAGCTGGACGGACGACAACACACCTCCATGTCTTTATTTGACCTGCTCCAGGTCCACAGAGTCCACATCAGTCCACTTCAGTCCAGTCCACTTAAATCTGTTTTAGTCCACATCAGTCCAGTCTGCTTCAGTCCAGTCCACTTCAGTCTGATTCAGTCCACATCAGTCTAGTCCACTTCAGTCTGCATCACTCCACATCAATCCAGTCCACTTCAGTCCACATTAATCCAGTCCTCTTCAGTCTGCTTCAGTCCACATCAGTCCAGTCCACTTCAGTTACACTAGTTTAACTGGTTAAACTGGTGATGGCATGAAAAATAAACCAACAGGCTGTTTAGCAAATTAAACTTTTATTTTGTAAATGACACAAGTCAGATGACAGTTTCACAGTTAAAGTGTCTGAACAAACTGAGGACAGACAGAAAGTGTCTTTGTCCACATCTGATCCTGGTCCATCTCAGTCTCTGGATGTGGACTTTTGTTCAATGTAGATCAACACTTGTCAGATAGGGTTAGGGTTGGAGCTGGGTCAGATTCTGGATCTGTCCCAAGATGTGGTCCAGGGTGATCTGGTTGTGATTGGATCAGTTTCTGGATGCGGTCCAGGATGATCTGGTTGGAGCTGTAGCAGTCCTCAGGTCCATATGGGGCTCTAATGGTCAGGACCCCTGCCACTCTCAGCTCGTCACCTTCCTTCTCCACAGGGACCAAGTTCTTTTCCAGCCAGATCTGAACCTCCTCACTCCTTCTCCTCAGCTCTTCGCGGCCCAGGTTGCAGGTCAGTGGGGGGAGGACGGAGGTCCGGAGCCTGTCCGAAGTCACCTCATCAGCCTCCTGCAGGACCACCACCTCCTCCACTGCATGACCCATCACCACTTGCACTGAAGTCTCCCCGTCCTCTCTAAAGTCCACCAGAACCAGACTGTGCATAGACCACAAGACCACAGGGTGAGAAAGGCTCAAAACAGATCCAGAACAGCCCTGAGTCACAGTGAGACCAGGTCCTGAACAGCCCTGAGTCACAGTGAGACCAGGTCCTGAACAGCCCTGAGTCACAGTGAGACCAGGTCCAGTTCAGCCCTGAATTGGTAATGTTAAATGGGTTTCAGAATCAGGACCTCCAGAACAGAGACTTTAAAGATGCTGAGCTCTGATGTTCAGGACTGGTCTGAAACTAGTCTCATGGTCTCTCCAAAATAAAATGCCACAAGAAGCAACACAGTGTCTGCACCGAATGATACTCCTTCAGAATAAATGCTCACGATGTGAGATTAACTGTCGTGTATTGATAATGGATGGTTTATAGAGTTATGAATCATTTTGAGTGACAGGTGAACCAGACGTCATCACATGCACCCGTGTGTGTGTGTGTGTGTGTTCTCCGTCACCTGGCGGACACCGGGTCCACAGTAAGCAGCCAGCCGCGCCGCTCTTCCTCTTTTCCCGCCATCACCTTCACCTGTTTGTTGACGTAGCGGATCCACTGCAGCGGACCCATCAGACACCAGCTGCGCTGCATGTCGGCTCGCGCGGTTCTCGGTGTAACAACTAATGAATACAGTCAAGCGGACAGTTTGCAGCTGCTAGTAGCTGTTAGCAGCTACTGCACGAGCCTCTAATTCCTCCGGAGGAAACACCAGACCGACACAAGATTCCGCCTCTGTTTTGTTGTCTAAATAGAGCTTCTACTGCCCCCTGCTGGGGTGGGGGTGAGCACAACCACATCTAATATGAATGAAACATTTCATTACATGTGTTTATAACCTGGTCCCGACCAGTGATCACTGTTGTGTCCTCCTACAGATGTTCAGATGTAGTTCAGCTGAGAGAAACTCTCCATCTGCATCTGAGCCGAGCCCCAGGAGGCCGTTACGTGTCCTGTATGACACTGTTTTATACAGTGTGTGGAGGCCACTGAGACACACTGTGTGAAGCACTACAGGGACCTACACGAGTTGGCCTCATTTGCTTTCACCTTTTAACAGGTGGCTGTCATTGTGCAGATGTAACCCAGTAGGTAATTGGGTCTAGTAATGTTGCTGTTGTTATTTTAAAAAGTATTATTTTTCCTGATTAACCCTCTTTGATTTATTATTCTGTCAATCACATTAATTTTGCACACACTCAGTCCTTATCTGTTGCATTATATAAAGTAGATACATGATATGTGAGAGAAAGTAGTCCCACTTTTTTCTCGCGAGAGTCAGAGCAGAGAGTCAGAGCAGAGAGTCAGAGCAGCGGAGTCAGAGCAGCGGAGCGAGTCGACGAGAAACACAGAAGAGGAAGTTAATCAGAACTTAAGAAAACAGCGGTTAATAACTTACTTATCAACACCGAACGACCACTGAAATTACACCTACCTGCAGCAGAGAGGCAGTTGGGGACTTCAGTTATTGTTCTCGGCAGAACTTGGTGAGTCGCTTGAGCTAGCTCGCGGTAGCACATGCTAACCGTAGTAGCCACGTGAGATTGTTGGTACCGTGACATGACAGGAACTTGTGGCCAGGTGAATGTAATTTACCGCTACTGTACTGTGTGTGTGTGTGTGTGTGGAGTTAGAGTTGCATACATTGCTCTGGTAATCTGATGAAAAATGAGGTGTGTTGTTTATCTTGCTGCTGTTAATTTCGCTGTGTGTATTCATTTTGAGATGCACTGTTTATGATACTTGTTATGTTAAACAACTGCCGGATGTGTTCATTTATAATGGGCAGCTACTCTGTAGTAGGTACTCTGCTGATATTTTGATGTGCGTTAAATATGCATTTAGCTAATTCTTAGTTCATGATTCAATGGACATGTGTACTATGGTTAAAAGGATTTAAAATTAACAATACTTGATGTAGAAAATGAGCTAAAATATCATAATTCATGGTTAAATGGCTAGAATAATTAAATACCTACCTTGGGGGGAAAAAGAGAACTGTACAGTTAAAAAGCATAGTCACTATTGTGTTCCAGTAGTGTGTTGAGATACTGAATATGGCCATGAGAGATAAGTTTGATGATTCTGTGTACTAATGGTCCTGTCTTTGTGCAGGCTGGGTTCTTTAGAACCCTCAGAACTTTTGGATGTGGATCTGGATTCTCCTCGTGGAAGGAGATGGCGAGCCAGTGAAAACCGTTCCTCAACCCAAGGAGCAAAGAACCGTGCCAGAGCCTGAAGAGGACCTCCGATTCCTTCTTCACCTTAACTGAGTGTGTCGGTGGTAGGACCCCTACACACACACCTGACTATTGAACCCAGACTCTTTAAACTTTTCCCCTGACTCGACCTGACATTCTTTTGAATACAGTGCGCTGCAACGAGAAGGACATTAAAAGACATCACATTTTCATATGAACACTTTCAGCTGGTTTATGTTGAAGAAAAGACTGTGAAACATTCAGAGATCACTGAATTTTATTTTTATTTTATTTTCATTTCCTTACAAATTAATACAGTGAACTTACCGTTACTTCGTGGCTTCATCTATCTATTGTGTCCCTCATGTTCTCTTTTAACCCTTCTCCACCCACGAACCTAGTCCCTGGTCTATATATTCGAATCCTGTTGCACCTAGTGGGTTACACAGACACAGTACGAGTTACAGCACCCAAACACACCCACTGTACACACCCACTGTACACACCCACTGTACACACACACACACACACACACACACACACACACACTGGTGTTTGGATGAGTTTTCTGGAGGTGGTTCTGGATCTGGTGGTTCTGTTTAAATCAGTAGAGCTTAATGGATCATAACATTAGATTCACACACAGATGTGTGTGCATGTGTGTGTGTGTGTGTGTGAGAGAGACCTGTAAACTCCCCTCCTCTCTGAGAGCCCCACCCCCTGTGATGATGTCACCACAGCAGCTCATATTTAAAGCTGCAGAGAATTTCACATCATCAGACTGAAGCAGCAGCAGCAGCAGAAGAAGAAGAAGAAGAAGAAGAAGAAGAAGAAAATGGCCGATTCGACCAGCAGCCACTCTGACTCTTCATCATCCCCCAACAGCTTGTCCTCTTCCTCATTCAAAGAACTCACCCACTCAGGTAAATGATCCTGCGTCAGGTGAGCGGCTCTCAGCCACAGGTCATGTCCTTCAGTCAGTGAAAGTTCAGTTGTCGTGGATACTGCAGAGTCTCAATCACTATTCTTGATAACTGTTGATCGATGAGTTTAGTGTTCAACCTGCTGGTTAAAGTTCAGTTCAATTCAATATAATTCAATTCAGCATTTCTTTGTCATTGTACACAGTGCAACGAGTTGAAGATAAAATAACCCTTCAAAGTGCATTTCATTCAAACATAATAAATACTAGGAAATAATAAAATAATAATATATAAAAAATACAGAGTAAAGTGTTTGTTATGTAGTTGTTTGCAGTGAACCGCTGGTTAATGAAGACAAAGCTACATTGTTCTGATCAGGTGACGAACAAGCTACTTTGTGTGTGTGTGGAGCGAGGGGGGGTGGGGGGGGGGGCTAAGCAGCTTTAATGAAGCAGAGACACACTGAGTTAGTAAAATTTATAATATGTAAAAATTAAAAATAAAAAAAAATCATTAAAAACAAAGATTTTTTTTATTATGTAACTAAAGTGTTTTCACACACACACACACACACACACACATATGGTCATTTTCTGCCTTCATGTGACAGGGCAGTGGAGAGAGGCCGACAGTAAAGGATTCGAACCCTAACCTTTATGGGCCACGCTCAAACACACCTCCTGACCTAGTTAGAGTTGAAGAGGTATGAAGATGTGGCAACAAAAGGTCGCAGGGTCTCCATGTTAACAGCTCTGCTGTGACTTCATCAGATGCATCTCTTCACTGCTATTCATAATAAAACAGAAGAAGAGAACAAGGACAGTGTCAGGGGTCATGGGTCAGAGGTCAGGTATCCAGGTCTAGATGAGGAACAAAGTAAAACTGTTTCTGTTACTGTTTGGTTTGAGGCTTCTAATAAAGTCCACATGACTTCTGAGGTGAGAGCAGTAATCTGGATTAGAGGGGGGGGGGGGTCCTGCAAAGGCGTGTGTGTGTGTGTGTGGGGGGGGGGGGGTCATTGTTGTAGCAGTTTTTGTTTGAGGATGGCTGACTCCATGTGTTGGTCAAGGATGAATTGTAACCAAAATCTATCTATCTCTCTACACGTCTGTCTGTCACTCCGTCACTCCGCAGCTTTACAGCTCGTCCACTGGAAACAGCCCAAGAAGTCAGTGGCGGCGTTCAGCCTCTCACTGCTGGTTCTCATCTCCGTGGCAACGCTGTCAGTCATCAGTGTGGTGTCCTACCTACTGCTGGCCTGTCTCTGTGTCACCATCACCTTCAGGTAATAACCAATCACAGTGCACTGTGTCTGCAGAGTAACATGACAACATAATGATGTCATAATGACATCAATATAACAGTCATCTGCTTCCTGTCTGTAGGGTATATAAGTCAGTGATTCAGGCCATCCAGAAGTCAGATGAAGGTCATCCATTCAGGTAACACACCTACCCTAACCCTAACCCTACCAACCTAGACCATTTCTGGACTTAGACCAGGTCTAAGTTCATGTTCACACCAGCCTTGTTTAGTCCGGTTGAACCGAACCCAGGAGTGTTTCCCCCCTTGGTGCGGTTCGTTTGGGTCGGTGTGAATGCTGGCCTTGAACTCTGGTGCAAACCAAACAACCGCTCTCTGGTCCGCCTCGTAGGGGTGGTCTCGGTCCGCTATCAAGTGAACTCTAGAGCAGTTTATTTCTGGTGTGAATCCCATCCGCAGCAATCACAGGAAGTGCACCGTTTTACACATCATTTCACTCACTAACTCAAGGAGATGGATGGATTCTGTAAACAAGAGCTGTTGTTATGATGAGCCAACTATTTTATTTGTACATATCCACTGACCTCACGGGTCCCACTTGTATGGCAACAGAAAAAAGCAAAACAAAACAAGAACTTTGGTCGATTTATACTATCTTTTTTTTTTTTCCTTAATTAGCTCCTTATCTCATCAACTCATGGCGTGTCAACACATTCAGACTTCCACTCACAGCAAAAAGTTGTATAGGAGGACTATAGGCTAATGCAGCTGACTGACCTGCAGTCAGTCAGAGGAGCGCTCTGCTGTTCCTAGGCTCTCATCACTGCCTGTTGTCTTGTGATATGACCATCTGACTGCAGAGCATTTTAATACATTAAGCTGTCATATGTGCTGCGCGTTAAAGTCTGCTGATAGCCTATAAAGTCTAGATTGGCACCAACATAAAAAGAAGCCAACGATGATGCAATTGCCAGGAAGTCATGTTAATCTCTAGTTGCTTAAACTGTATGACCAATAACGGCATTTGTGGCCATGTGACTTTAGTTTACAACTTTTGGACCGCTTGAGTTTGGCTTTTGTGAATGCAAACCGGACTAAAAGGTATCATCCTAGCGCTGATTGATATCAGATTATGGACCTTTAGGTGTGAACCAGACCTAACTGCTTTCACACCAGAGCTGTTTGTTCCACTTTGAAAGAACCAGGGTTCATTTCCTGGGATAGTCCTCTTTGTTTTGCAGGTGTCAAAGCTCATCTGAATTCTGGAATGGACCAAACAAGTGAACCCTGGTCCACCTGAAAAGGTGGCTCTCGGTTCACTTCCAAGTGAACTGTGAACTGCGTTGAGGTTCGTATGCAGTGTGAACGCTCAGCGGACCAAACACAGGACCAAATGTAGAAAGTGTCACAATACACACTGCATCTAAACACTGTGTCTGTGTAACATTAGCAACACAAACACCTTATAGTCCATCATCAACCGTATTGTCCTCCAGTGCTGTTCTTCATTCATTTTCTCATTGTAAGAGTGAAAAGCTCTCTGCCACGCTGCCTGACCTGATGGTTATATTAAAAAGCTTGCTGAGCCATGTGCATGTGACAAGTAGAAAAATAACAAACACAAACATAACCCTCAAAGCAGATAGTTACAGAGGTGACTGTGGTTCTATGAATGATGGTCATCACACCACATATGGTGATGTGTGGCATATATGAAATAAAACAGCTAACTTAGCATGCTGCTCCATGTTTGCTGTTTGTTTTTGCGGCTCAGGAGGGAGGGATTTCCCCTCCACATGTGTCCAATCGACAAGCGCCCTTTTAAACTGTGTGACGTTATTCAGAAAGATTGGTACTCTTCAGAAATGTCAGTGTTTAAGCAGAACCGAACCAAGTGATAAATACAACAGTGTTACAACTTTCAGCTCCCCAGTCAAACCAAGCCCTCTTGGCTAGGTGTGAAAACAAGCTATGATTGGCTGACACTGTCCAGAGTCAATCATTATCAATAGTAAAGATGCGTGAGCACTTTATTAGGAACATCATTTGTACTCTGTGTCCCTCAGTTCTTCATGTTATGATCCTACGAAAACTTCAACCTGAGACTACTCCATGTTGACGTCATCACCATCATCATCATCATCATCACAAACATCACCATCATCATCACCAGCACATAGCTGCTTCTCACTGGACTGACTGGTTCAGTTCTTGGGTTCAAGATCAACATCAGTTCAGAGTCATTCAGATCATGTTCTTCCTCGTTACCTGACGCTCTTCACCTGGATCTGCTGCTACAACATTGGTTCATTGGATTACTGCAGGTGCACAGGTGTTCCTAATAAAGTGCTCAGTGACAGTTTGATTGCTCTAATCTCTGTATATGGGATTGTTTCTAAAAGCCATCATCCACGTGGGCCAATAACATAAGTGGTAGCTTTATATAGTAGCAGAGATGTGAGATGTTTTCTTCTCTGACCTCCTGATCTTCTCTGTCCTCTGTCAGGTCTCTGTTGGAGAGGGACATCTCGGTGTCTTCAGAGTCAGTCCGCCAGCTTGCTGATCAGTCTTTGATCCACCTGAACTGGTTCAGCAGTCAGACCAGAAGGTTGCTGCTGGTTGAAGATCTGGTCGACTCTCTAAAGGTCAGATTCATACAAATAAGTTAGCATGGTGGCTAATGCTAGTTTACATTTATAACTACCACGCGTGTGTGACATATGTGGAGCTATTGTGTAGTTATAGTTTATCATGAACAGTGTGGACCTACCATTTCTATGGCTGAAGGTTTGGAACAGGGTATGACAACACCACCTGGGGACTGTATAATGAGGGAGGTGGTTGGAGACACAACGCACTAGGTGTTATCCAGCGTAGGGCTTCATTGGACTGCATCATAATGCCATGTTCCACTATAAAATTACTGATCACTGCACCAGAGCACTGGAGACCAGAGAGCAATGACTGATTTAGTCATTGTAAATTGTCATCAGATCTGTATTAATATGTTAGGAATCTATCATGAGCACCACCTGTTGAATAGGCCTGTCAGGTCTTCAACCCACATCTCCAGAGGGATTGGTGCTTCATCCTCAAAGCCTCCTGTGCTGAGGTCCTACCTCCTGAAGCAGCTGGACAGATTAGTGCAGAGACAGCACTGTCAGGAGGAACTTGATTCACCAGTGGACAGCATCATCACCATGGTCTTTGGGTTGTGACTGAGAGATCAAGATCAGCTGGGACCAAACTCAGTCATCTATATATCAAGGACAGTTCTGGAAACTGGGCAGCATGGTGGTGCAGATCTCACATGTTCCTCCCACACTCTAAACACAGATTGATTGGCAGCTCTAAATTCCCTGTAGGTGTGAATATGAGAGTGTGTTGTTTATATCTATATGTCGGCCATGTGGTAGAACAGTTACCTCTCCAGGTGAAGTTCTGGAAACTCCTTCATCAATGTTACGCACGCGCGCGCACACACACACCTTCCAGGACCTGTGTGCAAAACAAACCATTAAGGTAAATCAAGAAACTGCGGAAAATTGCATGGCACTTGAAGAGACGCCCACAGGCCAACATCATGTTTCCTCTTCCCTAAGTGTGTGTTCCCTGAATGTTCTCTGATGTTCCAGTTGGCTGCTGTCATGTGGGTGATGACGTATGTTGGAGCTGTGTTTAATGGAGTCACCATCCTGATCCTCGGTGAGAACAGTTCTCCTCTGGTTTTGTTCCTGTGTTTGAGTTTGACTCTAACTAATGAAATCATCTTTGCAGCTGACATCATCTTCTTCACCACTCCACTGGTCTACCAGAAGAACAAGGTACAGCAGAGAACAAGTCGGGACCCACAGGAAGTGATATATGATGAATTCAGTTCAAGATCTGATTTATACTGTGTGTGTGTGTTTGCAGACAAAGATTGATCAGAACATCAACATGGTTCGCTGCCGACTGGAGGATACACTGTATAAGTGAGTTCAATGATTTATCATGGATCCTCCTCTCATGTTTATTTAAACCTGTCATGTTCATTTACACCTGACTTGTGTGTTGTCAGGCTGCAGGACCGGTTACCAGGGGCTGTAAAAAGGACCAAAGCTGAGTGACCCTTGACCGACAAACTCTCCTGTGTACACCATGGCTGCGCCTTCTGTGATTGGTCCATTGAAATTATTTCAAACTGTCATTTTAAATTGTGAGTGATAAAAAAAAAAACTGCTCCTTGATTTTGTCGAGACCAGGAGCAGAAAACATGGAGGGTGAACTGGTCCCTGTCAGACCACTTTAACCCTTTCAGACCAGTTAAAACCCGTCAGAGCAGTTTAACTATTTCAGGCCAGTTTAATTAGACCAGTGGTTCACCTGTAGATAATATTAGTAAAAAATCATATCAACAGTCAAATTCTCTATAATATATGTCCTGATAGGTCACATGACCTACCCTGCACACCCCCAAACAACTGAGTCCAGTGAAGTCAGTTTGTTTTCAGACCTGATGACGTTAAACAGACAAAAAGCCCCAACAGGAACACGTCAGCCAAGCTTAAAGGGGTGTATTCTCCCCAGCCAATGACAGAGAGCAGGTGAAGCTGGGCATGCAGTGCTGTGGACTTCTATAAAAACCACCACCAAGATAGAGACTGAGTGCCCTCCAACTGAATGAAATGGCAGATGCACAGTGGCGAAAAATGTAAATACAGTCCAAACAAAGTGCTGGAGTGTCAGGCCCATATCCGGCCATCATGGGTATAGCCATCAGCCTCGAGGGCTATGCTGCGACAACTAGAAGGGCCACCACTGTGAGCAAGGAAGTCTAGGGTGCGGGCATGGTGCTCCACCTGGGCCAAGCTGCTGAGACACTGCGAGCTGCAAAGCCACCTCAGCCAAGTCACGGGGGCTGTGGGGCTCCACTCGGGCCGAGCTGTCGTGGGGCTGGCAGGCTGGCCGATCCAGCTGGCTTAGCTGCTTGGTTAGCCCCACAGTGCCCAAGGCTGAGTGGCCCTCCTACTAATCTGTTGCCATTGCTGGCGGCAGCTGGGTATGGGCCCAACAGTCCAGCGCCTCATTTGTACTATATTTCTTTTTCTTTGCTGCTAAGTGTGTATCCACCGTTTCTCTTGGCTTGAAAGGGTCCAGTCTCTGTCTTTGTGGTGGTCATACCAAATAAAGTGGAGAAGGGTTCAATGTGAGCAGCAGTTGAACATGGGTCACTCCTGACAACTGCTGTCAGGGGTGGGGGGCATGCACAGTTTGGCCCAGTTTGACTGTTGTATTTACAAACTGCAACAAACAAAACCTACAGTCGACCTTTAAATGAGTGAATCATTTTATTTTGTGGGTTGGAGGACGGTGTTGACGACGTCCTCATCTCACTTCTATCTGTTTAAACCAGGGGTCCACAACCTTTGTGACATGGAGTGCCAATTTGAAATGTTCTCGTCAATGAGTGTGCCACTATCAACAATAACATAATGTTAAAATATGACACAAAATACAAAAACATTTCCAACATACCTGAGATTTTATTCTATCCATTTAGGCCACATTCAATCATATTTTGAAGATATTTTCCTGTTATTCACAACAGTGGCCTGGATCCCATTTCAAAACACTGCTTTTCAGAAACTTCTGTAAAACATACTGCACTGGGAGGGAAATGCTGAAACAGAGACTAGGCCTCATTATGTCAGAATGAAACAGTCACAACATTTCAAAGACATGGGCAAACAGCTACATGTTTAAATAATAACTGTATTTCTGACATTCATAACATTCGGTCAAAACCTGATCAAGTTCTGGTTGTTTTAGTAGAACAGGCATAATGCTCTGAGGGAGTGAGCGGACCAATGCACAATGACAGCCGCATGGTGACGCTGTTTCATTGGACAATAGCATCAGGTGAATCGACTAGTGTTCTTATCTATATATTTATGCATCTGACAACACATCTGAAGCGTGGGTCACTTGGAATGTGGGCGGGAGAACAGTGGCTACACAGCGCTGGTGAGATTGTGGGCAGGAGATCGTGCTGTCACTCAAACACAAGAAACCAGGCCACATAATGCTGGGATCGTCATTAATGCATGAATTTAAATAACACTGAGAGGTGCCAGTGTGCCAATGATAATGCTGCGATGTGCCAACTGTGCCACGAGTGCCAAAGTTTGCCGACCCCTGGTTTAACCCTTTACAAACAAACCACACCAATTCAACAAGATATTATATTATATTATATTATATGGGGGCCAGGGTTAGGGGATTAGAGTCCTGCAGAGTCATGATGTCACTTAAAGGAGTCTGATGATGTCATGAAGTTGGATGTGTTTCTGGTGTAGTGACATCACTGTCATCACTATACTGTGTACCAAATTATTATACGTATGCTGGTTTTGTTCTTTTTTTCCCTAAACAGTTGATAAAACTTAATCATGTGGAAACAACTTCCTTACCTAGTTTCTCTTTGATGTGGCTCACCTGGCAAACTAACAGCTAAACCTGTCTGTGAGCGTGATGTCAGTGATCTGAACAGGACAAACAGCACAGCTGAAAACTTTCAGTGAAAAACCAAATGTTTGTTTCACTGTCAAGTCATATTTGCATAATTTAGAATTTTTTACAGCATGTATGGAGCAGCTGACAGATGAATTTCCTTTCGGGATTAATGAAGTATTTATCTATCTATCTAACAGTGTATAAAATGTGTGTGTGTGTGAGAGTGTGAGAGAGAGAGAGAGAGAGTGAGAAATAAGCTGCTGGTCTGTTGAGCTGTGTGACTTCACCGTCTTCATCTTTATCTTCATCATCAAACAGTTTGTGAATGAGTTCATGTCAAGGTTCAGTTTCTGGAGCCGTCAGACCAGAACCCAGTGTTCCCAGTCAGACCAGTGCTCTGAAGAGGAAAGACACAGAAGCTCCTAAAGCCAAGCCCAGGGACAGGAAGAACGCCATGACAGCTCCGGCTGTCTCAGCTTCATGAGGCGAGACGTTCCTGTGGAACCACAGAGTCACCTTAACGACTTCTTCACATGTTCCTCTAAGTTACAACACGTTACATTCTCCACTACTACTGATCTCTGACCCTCTCACCCTAATCAGGTTCCACCTGTCACCTGTCACTTTTTCCCATGTAAATTCATGGTTCAGGGATCAGCACTGTCTGTCAGTGTATTTTATTGATGAGTTTCTTACTTTGGGCCGTAGCACATGCAGAGACTGGCCAAATAGCCATTACTGAAGGCGAAGACGATCATAAAGACAATGAAAAAGCCGTCGTGGTGGAAGAAGATTGGCAGATGAAGACGAGGCTGGACATTACACAGCATGAAGAGAGGGATGAAGACCAGGCGACACAGGACAAACACAGGAAGTAACACGCTGTCCCTCTGAGGCTGGAGACATACAACAGGTTGAGACAGACCGCATGAGACAAGTGGAGACAGAGGATACTTTGGTGCATTTAATGGGATTTTTGAAAGCATTTGAATGTTTGATATGAAACTCACCCACATACGGACGGCGGTTAAGCTCCGCCCAGTCCAATCACACAAGTTAAAGAGCAGGAAACAGGTGACAGGCGTGAAATACTGCTCTGTAAAGATCAACCATGAAGTTAGGAACTGACTGACTGACTGAATGAATGAATGACTAATTGACTGACTGACTAACTGACTGATTGACTGACTGACTTACTGAATGCCTGACTGACTGACTGACTGACTGACTAAACCCTCACCAACAGGAGGAGGAGTGAACTGACCCCAGGAGCCTCCATCACTGAGGGTGGATTTGACATCAGCAGTGACGGCGGGAAACGTGCCGATAGTTACGGTGAAGGTGAAACAGACAGAAAGAGCCAACAGCCAGATCTGAAGGTAAGCAAACAGGGAGGGGTCAGAGGTGAATGATATTTCATGTTTGGGCTCATGAACTGAGTTAAACCTGTACGAAGAGGAGACTCAAAAAAGTTGATCCGTGCCACAGTGTTCCAGATTGATTATTGATTAGTGTAGTCATGCAGCCAAAAGATTCTGTAGTCTCTGACCTTCTTAAATATTTGCACCATCGACACATTTGGGTGTCTGGTCTGATCAGGAGCACTGTCTTTACTCTCTGAAGGAGAAGTGGAGAGTTAGTCTCACCGGTACAAGTACAGGAAGAGATACAAGTACAAGTCAAGTACAAGTACAGGCACAGGTGAATTGGATCAGTCCATTTTGTACCTGCGTTCATCAGATCCACTGAGTTTTCTTCATCTTGTTTCTGTTTCCTGTTTCTGTTCTGATAAAACTGGAAAAACTCCTGAAAAAACAAGAATAACAAACACCCACTTAAATGAGAGGTCACATGACTCTGTGTGTGTGTGGTTGGGGGGCTGGGTTACCAGTTTAGGCAGCAGGATGTAGGAGAGAAGTGACAGGAAAATGACAGCACAAGCTGTGATGAAGTAACCGAAAGCTGAATCATGAAGTTCAGATCCACCTACAGCAAAAGAAGAAAATGGAAAATAACTACAAACCACCTGAGACCAGAGAAAATATTGGTGAATCAATGATAAGTTATTGATCAGACTTGCGATGGCGCAGATCATGGCAAAGGCAGCAAAGGTTCCGGCAAGTCCCTGACCACTCATGATGGGAGTGGTGTAAGAAGCTGGAAGCAACCCGGCCATCCCAAACAGACTTCCCTGCAGCACTGCCCCGAAGGCTGAAAACAAACAAACAGATCAACAACCAGACTGCCCTGCCGACTGTAGACAAGCAAGCAAACAAACAAACAGATCAACAAACAGACTACCCTGCAGGCTGTAAACAAAAACACTCACAATTGATGATGACTATCTTCACCATGGTAACAGAGAAGAATGGCAGAGGCTCCAGAGGAACTTTGACCAGAGCAGCAGTGACAATGAAGACAAACATGATGATGATGAGACTCCCCATGATGCGAAGATGCTGAGAGATACTGAGAGAAGAAGGAAACAACTGAACCACACCAGCTGATAACCAGCAATGGGAGGATCCAGTCTGCACAGAAGGTTCAGCTTCGAACCTCATGATTCAGGACTTTGTTTCCATCTGTAACTGACCTAAACTTACAAACACATGACAGAGATGTCACTTCAGCTTTATGTCATGTTTTATTCAGCCATTTCCTAGTTGTAGCACTTTATCCACTGGCTAATAATATTTGTGGCCACACACAACTGTGTTTGATCAGCTGACAGGATTTTGTCATCTGAAAACACCAGTGGTCTCTGACTGAACTTCCTGAGCTTCAGACAGATCCTCTTACAATCCACGCTTTTTTTTTTTTTTTTTTTTTGATTGTTCATGTTGGTAAAATCACCTAACAATGGTGATGTTATATCCTAGAGTACTGATTGGTCAGGAGGCAAAGCTTTTATACCTGGCAATCTTAATCTGGAACATAACCTGCTCCGGACCAGTTTAGCCATTCAGCATAAGTTACCATGGAGATGTATCCCAGTAAGAAGTGAACCACTGTAGTATTGAAAATCATAATGAACCCAGAAGTTACCTCGCTGAGATCAAATCCTGCTTTGTAGTACAGAGCCCAGGCCATGATCACAGACTCACAAATGCAGGTGAAGAATAATTGTCTGTAGGTTCTGAATGTTGTCAGTGCAGGATGTGACACACGGACATCAGTGTGGGATTTGTAGTCCAACTGAGTGTGAACCACACACAGTCACACATCTGAGCTGTTGATTGAGGCTGCGACTTGGCCGGTTTAAATTTAACCACTTTGATTCCTCGTGAAGCCAAGATGCAGATTTGCTTTTGCCACAGGAAGCAAATGTTTTACTGGGGCCTTTGCTCATGTGGACTGGAAGTGAGCGGTTATTAGTGTATATGCGACTTCAGTGTACACTGCCACACAACATGGAAGCATTGGCAGTGTTTTTGTAAATGCACAGAACTCCTCAAGGGGGCGACAGAAGTTACACATTATAGCTTTTACCTTAAAAGGAGGAACTGGAGTCTACGAAGCCCCTGCCCTGCACTCAAAACTCCTCAGTTATTAGTAGTTTCTCACAGACAACAAAAACCCTCCTGTCAGCTGAGCACCTGATGTGCAAGACTCCGCCCCCTCAGTGTCATCATACTCACAGCGTGTGCAGGAATGAGTTGAGGCAGGTGAAGAGCAGCAAGGGCAACATGGCACACAGTGTCATCACATTGTTGAATTTTGCCTCCAACACGCTGCGATGTTCACCGGCTGCCTCCGTCTGATTGGCTAAAGAATCAACCAATGATGAGTCCTTCAGGCGGCTGGTGAAGTACTAGAGACAGAAAAGATATGGGATGTGTTTCTCTGGTTCCACTGTTCCTCAAAGCATCAGTGTTTCTCCATCTTTAAATGAAGGATGACATCATCTGATAAATGACCAGTCTCCTCTCAGTGAGGGGGTGTGGTTTCCACATGATACTTTTAATCTTTTCTATTTAATGCTGTAAGGAACATTAGATTAAAGCTTGTCTTCATTCTGGCAATACAAATACTGCTGATACTATGTCCTTGTAAAAGATGATCAGATATAATTTCTACCTTTTTATCCTTCTGTTTTCAACTGTTTTTCTATTGTTCTTCTTCTTATATTATTATTATTATGCTTCGAGGACGTGCTCATCTCTGAAATGTCCTGTCCTATATGTCCTTCCTATATTTCACCTTTGTCATTATGTGTAATGGCTCCAGTCACTGCAGTTACACTGGAGTGGACAGAAAATTATGTCATACCATGGTGGCAGTCATGAAGAAATTCCATGGGAGCAGCGTCCCCAAACCAAGCAGGAAGAAGATTAACCACACGCCAAAATACCTTTCAAAATAAAAGAAAGTCAACTAAATAATTATTAGACAAGTTGGCAGTCAATCACGCAAAAACTGTTTAGCCTTTATGATGTATTTACAGAAACATGAAGAATATCACCTGTCTTTGGGTGAGTTGACCACCATCTTCTTTTGAGGAGCTAAGGAGATATTACACATTAGCTCAGAAGGCCACACTGGTGAAGATTCAGTGATGAGGACTTGAGACAAATACAGTGCTTTGCAAAAGCCTTTATACCCCTTGAACTTTACACATTTTATCTCGTTACAACCAAAGAATTATTGGGTTAGAGGGTGATAGACCAACACAAAGTAGCGCAAAATTGTTTGTATACAACATCTATGTCATGTCTGCCTGTCCTCGATGAGACAAGGCAATTTTGTTTGTATAGTCTATTTGTTTGTATAGTCAGTTTGTCTGAAAGGGCTTTAATACTTCAACTGAAGTGAGTGTGTGTCTAGGTGTGTGTAATGAGACAGAAACAGTCTGACATATTAGAATTCTTGTTGATGTTGATTTTTGTAACTGATTAGCTGTCGTCCATATTTAGGGTCAGGGTGTCACAAACAGTGTCCCCCACTACACCACTAGTCTAAAGAGGAATGTAACACTTATATATAAGAGACATGAGGCCATGGCCATGACTCCCACCACTCATGATGAATAGACAACAAAGTGCGGGGAGGCCACACCCACTGTGCAACACAATACTTTGAAGTCTAAGACTAGGGTCTTCATCTGCTATCAGTGCTCCTGTTATATTATCTTATTTATTTATGTGTTCTCATACATGTCATATGTACTCTGCCTCAGTGCTGTAATAATAGGTGCAGGGTGCTGCTTCATGCTGTGCTGTAATGTTGTGTGTATTAAACCAGCAGCACAGCAGTTGGTGAATGAGGTAATCACTGCAATGGTGAAACAAGCCAATGTATTGAAGTTATTCAAATGTTTTTACCTTCAGTGTTTCTCAAGGACGACAGAGTTTTCCACCTCCTCTTGTCTGTCTCAGGGTCTGTTGGTTGAAATCACTTCAACTTTTCTCTTCAGTTTTATTCGTCAGCTTGTTGCGAAATCTGTCTTCCTCTTTCTGTCACGTCCTGAAAATCCTCTTTCCTCTGTAGGAGCTTTTCCTCCACTCATTTGTCTCTTCTGTTTCTGCAGTTTCATCAGAATCAGATTTTCAGTCTCCCTTGACCTTTGACCTCTGGTATCAGTCAGTTGAGTGGACTTTGTGTGTGTAAATGTTGGTGAAGTGATAACACGTGACACAGTTAAGCTGAGTTAAGCCAAAAAGATTGATTAGTGTTTGATTAAAATGAAATGAAAGATTTGAACCCTTTAATTGTCACAGGAAGTTTAATTTTTCTGCATCATTCAGATAAAGTGTATAAAAATACATGAACATCTATGACAGACATATGAGATGATTGTCAACATTTAAAGAACATTAACAAAAGCCTTGAGTTCATTCATGATCACTGGATTGAAAATTCAGGTTGAAACACTGTATTTGACTTTTATTCATTTGATCACAGTCTTTGATCTAATAACACCGTCCTGTGTTTCAACCACTCCCTGATCAATAATTAACAGAAGTTTCCCAAGATTTGATCACTGACGGGATCTGTTGTTAATGGCTGGCTTCACCCACCATAAAGATCTTACATCAGTTGTCAAGATGGCAGTCTCACCAGGGACAGTCAACTCTTCTCTGATTAATCTGATGTTTTTATTAATTAAAAAAAATCTAAAATGTCATCAGGTCTTTGTAGAAACAGTTTTAACAGCAAGTTTCGGTGCATTAAAGCTGGAGTTTGTGGAATTGGAGGAAAACTAATAACACTGGAAAAAATATGGAAGCAACTACACTCCCCCTCCCTGTTTCGACTGCAGATCCACTTGTCACACCGTGGTGAGGTTTCTCTTATCTTGGGATTTTGGTCTTGTCATTTCCTGTTTTATTTTGAAAAGACTTACTCTCTTCTTGTTTCAGAGCACTTGCCCTTCCTCATGTGTCACCTGTGTGTCTGCCCCAATTACCAATTGCCTCCACCTGTTCCCCTTTACCTGCATGTGCTTAAATAGTCTGTGTCTCCCTTGTCTTGTGCCAGAGTGTCTTCGTACGTTGGTCTGATCACCCGAGCCCATTGCCAAGCCTTTGCCCACAGCCACAGCGTTCGCACATGTAAGCCTTTGTTCCTCAAGACGAGTGATTTTTTGTTTGTAATTTTGAGACCTTAGTTTCATGCCTTAGTTCTAGATAATTTTCACAGCTGTTTGTTTTCCTGCTTTGGAGTGATTTTGATTTTGTGGTTACAGTTTCATATTTTATCTTAGGTCCTCCGTTTTTTTTGGAGTGAATCTTATTTTTTGTAATTGATCTATCTAGCCTGGTTTTCCTCCAGTTGGAGTGTTTTCTGTTAATTTTTCTATAGTATTTTGTTTGCCTCCTCTGGGAGAGGGGTAGCCAGCAGAGACTCCCAAACACCTTCCTGGGCCCAGGCGGGTTAGGTTAGGGGATTTATCCATAGCCAGGCCTGGACCCGGGGAAGGTAAGTGCACTCGCACCAACGAGGCCACACGTAAAAAAATGTTTTTACCACCACCCTAAGGTGGTGGGTTTTTCAAAAAATTAGGCTACTTACCTTTTTAACCACCCTTAGTGCTATGTTTCGGCTTGTATTAGCCATCTTCAGGCGGGCTGATTAATTTAAGAGAGCCTAGACCAACTTGGCTTCAAGGTTAACAGAGTTTTGCCACCAATGAACCCCTTTGGAATGTGGGTTTAAAAGTTGAATAACTTTTGATAGGAAGGTCGTAGAGACTTGAAAACTTAACCCCCCCCCCCCCCGTTTTCGGGGTCGGGCTTTCCAATGACGTCTTCCGTTTGTGTGTGCGAGCTTCCGGTCCGGAGATACGCCCCTTTTTTGGGTACAAAGTGCGTGTATCTCAGGAACGGAAGGTCGCACAGAGATGATACACATATGGGCGTGTTCAGCGTGGTCGAATTATGTTCGACGGACGTTGGTTCCAAGTCTCTAGGACGTACGGTTCTCGCGATATTTGGGTTAGGGTTAGGATAGGGGAAGATCCCCCTCCCTAAGGAGAAGGCAGGTGCGCGGTCCTTCCCTGCCCAGAACCTCCGGTCATTCCAGTCTCTTTGGGGTTGGCGGGTGCGCTGGCCTCTCCTGCCCCGCTGCACCAACGTCCACCCCTCATCCATATTTGTCTGTCTCATATGTGTATATGTATCTTTTTAATATTTTTTTTCTTTGTTTTTTCAAAAATGAAACCAAAAATGACTTCCCCAAAAGGGGGTAAGAGAAAAAATGTTTTTATGTTTAAAAGAAGAACAAAAAACACTTCCCAAAGTGGGAAGGAATAAAAAAATCAAATTTTTTTAAACAAATATAAACTAAAAGAGCTCTCCAAAAGTGGAAAGTATAATGTATTTATTTATGTATTTATTAACTTATTTATTTATTTATTTAAACTAAAACCCAAATGTTTTTATTTATGAAAAACAAAAAAGTGCCCCAAAACAACATTTCGACAGAATACTGTCTTCCTCAGGTATAGGCACGTGTGTCTCCCTCGCTATAGCTCTAAAAAGTGAACTAAAAGCCTCTGAGGTACTTCTATTTATACTCTCTGTTATTTTTATGTTTTTATGGAATTTTAAAGTTTTTATCGAATATGAGGTTTTTTAGCGAATATAAGGTTTTTAGGGTTAGGAACCACAAACTGATCCCTTGTGCTAGAGAAGGTAGGTGCTCTGGCCGTCCCCCCATAGAATCCCCGAAATCCCTGGTCCTCTCGAAATTGAGGTTGACGGGCGCGAAGGCGTCTCCCGCCATAACGCACCCTGATCCAACCGTCCTCCATATTATCTTCTTTTAATTGTTGCTGTTTTATATTTGTTTTTATTCTTTTAATAAATAAATGAAATAGTAATGAACTAAGGAAGGCTTCCGCTTAAGAAGTAAAAAAATCTCTTAGATTATAATAAAAAAACTAAAAACACTTTCCTAATTATAGGAAAGGAAAAAATCCAAATGTTTTCTAAGAAACAAAAAATACTCTCCCCCAAAAAAGGAAGAGAAACCCAAATTTGGGAATGAAATCAAATTTTAATGTATTTTTAAATTTTAACTATTTTTAATTTTTTAACTTTTTGATATTTTTTTATAGTGTTTTATCTTTTTAATTTTTAAATTTCAAATCAAAATTTGTGGGTTAGGGGGGGTTAGGATAGGGGAAGATCCCCCTCCCGAAGGAGAAGGTGCGTGCCCGGTCCTTCCCTACCCAGAACCTCCGGCCATCCCAGTCCCTTTGGGGTTGGCGGGTGCGCTGGCCTCTCCTGCCCCGCTGCACCAACGTCCACCCATCCTCCATGTTGTTCGTCTTGTGTGTGTATATATGTGTATTATTTTTATTATTCTTTTTAGTTTTTCAAAACCGAAACCAAAAATGACTTCCCCAAAAGGGGGTAAGAGAAAACTATATTTGTATTTAAAACGTAAACAAAAAACGCTTCCCAAAGTGGGAAGGAATAAAAAATGAAATTTTCAAACCAATATGAACTAAAAAAGCTTTCCAAAAGTGAAAAGTATAATGTATTTATTATATTTATTTATTTATTAATTAACTTATTTATTTATTTATTGAAACCAAAAAAAGAAATCCTTTTATTTGCAAAACCAAAAAACGTGCCCAATAAACGACGTTTCGACAATACTATGTCTTCTTCAGGTATAGGCACGTGTGTTTCCCTCTCTATCGCGCTAAAAAGTGAACTGAAAGCCTGAGAGGTCCCTCTATTTATATTCTCTGTTATTTTTATGTTCTTATCGAATTTTAAAGTTTTTATCGAACCTAAGGTTTTTTTTAGCGAATATAAGGTTTTTTATCGAATATAAGGATTAACCCTTTCTTTTCTTGATATTTTTAACTGAAATTGACCTTTCCATGAACTAATTTTAGTTTTTAACCATAAAATAATGAAATAAAGATATTTTTTTTAAGATTTTAATTATATAATAATAATAATAATGAACCTAATTTATTATCATAAAATAATATTAATTTTATTTTTTACTTTAGGTTTAGGCACCAATGCCAGAGATTAGGTGAAGAAAAGTTAATGTCCTCGTCGAAGACGAGGACATTACGGGCACAGTCCATTGATCCCCCTCCAGTACTCACATCCCCAAGCTCCACACAGCATTAGAAATTTTAATTTAGGGCCGAATTAATTTATTTTATTTTAATTTTTAATGAAGATCCAATTAGATTAGGTGAAGAAAAGTTAATGTCCTCGTCGAAGAGGGTTAGGGTTAGGCGGAGGGTTAGCCCGTCCCCTCCACTGGGGAACGGGAAATGCACGGGCCCTCCCCCCTGTGTCCATCCCCCCCCAGTCCCCAAATGACCAAGCCTGGTCTTGCTGGGGTCGATCATACGTTCCACCACGGGGGCGACCCCCTCCCGCGGCGAACCAGCTGCCACCCATCCTCTCTGCTGGCATAAGCCATTCCTGGCCTTGAGAGTGATGGGTTGTTTTTAATTTTTGTATATAAAAAATGAACTAAAATATATGTTTTTTAATAATGAAACTGAAAAATCTCCCAAAAATATGAATTTGTTTTTTAATTTAAATTTTATAAAAACTAACTAAAAATGTGCCCAATCGCGCGACGTTTCGGCTGCTGAAATGCCTTCTTCAGGCTAGGGCAAAAAAGAAAACTGAAAAAACTCAAAAAACAAAAAATGGCTCCCACACACTGAGACCATCCATCCCTGACAAGCTCCTAAATGAAATGACTGAGCCTTGGATCCCTTCCTTTATATACCAATCGCCTAATTTAGTTTTTTTTTAAAATTCTTAAATTTTTAACTCTAAACCTTCAAATCTAATAGTTTTTTACCTTACCTTATCCTTTCTTTACCTTTCCTTAACCCTTTTAAATAAATGTATTTAACTAACTCATATTTATAATTTTTAATGATTTTAAAATTCTAAATGATGAAATAATACATTATGAAATAATAAATTATATATTTATATAAAATATTTATATTTATTCAAAATTATTTATTATTTATATAAAAAAATATATAAAAAATATAAAAAATATATAAATAATATATAAAATATAAAAAAAATTATCTAAAAAAATCTTTTAATCACTAACAAAGTTTATATTTAAAAAATGTATAAAATATTTATTAATTATTAGGGTTAAGTTTAGGCAAGGGTTTTAAAATAAATTAATTCCAATCAATGGTTAGGGTTAGGATCAAGGCAGGTTTAGGTCTAGCAAAAAAAATGTTGGGGGGTTTAAGATTAGGCATTAATTTATGTTTAGGCATCCAATCAAAATGGTTAGGGTTAGGATCAAGGCGGGATTAGGGCTAGTAAAAAGGTTAAGATTAGGCATCCAGGAGGGTTAGGGTTAGGGTTAGGGTTAGGGTTAGGAATTTAGGGAGAGCCGTCCCCTCTGGGCTAGGCCCAGGGGGAGGAAGTGCACGGTCCTCCAAAGGGGTTGAGGCCAGAGCTCCCCCAGCTCCACAAACTTAAATTAGTTTTTAGTTTAACTCAAATTAGTTTTATTCAATTAGTTTTAATTTAACTTAGATTAGTTTTAGTAAAACTTAAAATTAGTTTAGTTTTAATTTAACTTAACTTTAGTTTAGTTTTGATTTAAACTTTAGTGTAGTGTTTAGTTTTAATAAACTTATAATTAAGTTTTAATATTACCACCACCATAAAAGGTGGTGGATTTCTTTAAAAAATTAGACCTCAGGCCTTCATAAAAATTTAGTTTTTAGTTTAACCTTAATTAGTTTAAGTTTTTCCACCACCATATAAGGTGGTGGGTTTGCAAAAAATTAGACCGAAGGCCTTTAACTTAGATCAGCGTTGCGCAACGTTTCGGCTAAAATTAGCCTTCTTCAGGCTTGCTGATCTTTTTAGTTGTGTTTACCTTCTAGCTCCTTCCTCTTTCCCTTTTTCTCCTTCCCTACCTCTATCCCTGCTTCTGTCTTTGGTGTTCTGTTTTCTTGTGCATGTGTATTACCTTGGTATAAACTGTGTTTTGAATTTTTGTAAATAAAGTTGTTTTTGTTACCAAACCTTGTCCACGTGTGATGTTTTTATTGCCTGTTACATGTGTCCTTTTTGTTGTCCCGTTAGTATTTGTCCTGTTGTTTGTCCTGTCCGTCTCCATGTGTTGTTTGTGTTGTCCAGATCCGTTTGTCCTGTCCAGTTGTTGTGTATGTTTTTGTGTCTTGTCCAATTGTTATTTGTGTTTTAATATAGTCCAGTTTGACTTTGTTTTGTGTTGTTGTTCCATGTCTGTCCTTGTGTCCGTCTTTTCTGTGTTGTCCCATGTTGTCTGATCCATGTTGTCTTGTCCTAGTGGTGTTTGTGTTATATGTCGTCCAATTTGACTTTAAGGTGTTGTTGTCCAGTATCTGTCCCGTGTGTCCTTTGTCCTTAGTGTTTGTGTTGTTGTCCTTTGTGTCTTGTGTTGTTGTCCCCTGTCTGTCTGTTTTTTTGTGGGTGTCCTTTCTAAGCCTCACTCTCTCTTTCTTCACCTCCTTTCTTCACTTTCCTTCATCTCCTGGTTCTATTCTTTCCCCTTCTCCAACTTCTCCTCTCCTCCTCTTTGGCTTTCCTTTTCCTCTCCTTCTCCTTAGCCTCGTTAGGCCATGTGGCACTGTTCCTTTCCTTCACTTTCCCTTTCCTTCCTCTATGTTCCCTTATTTACTTTGTTTCTATGGTTTGCCTTTTCCTGGCTATGTTATTTGGGTTACCTTTTAATTAGAGTCGGGTTAGTTAGGTTCGGGTAGGTTCCAGCGGGCACGAGATCGGGTTTGGATTAATGGGCTTCAAATTTGGGTTAGATAATTGGATTGGGGTTAGAACATTATCAGGGTTAAATTTGGGCTTAGATGGGTGGGAATCAGATAGGTGGGGCTTAGAGTTAGATCCAAATTTTAGGTTTAGGCATTAGTTACAGGGGTTAGGGTTAGTATAAGAATTGGATTGGGGTTAAATTGGTTATCCAAATTTAGATTAGGGATTGAAATTTTGGTTTAGGCATAAATTAGGTTCAGACATAGTTTTGGGGGGTTAGGTTTAGTATAAAAATATGATTAGGGCTAGATTAGTTATCCAAATTTTAGGTTTAGGAAATCAGATTAGGGTCAAAATACCAACAGGGACAAATTTGGACTTAGGTTTAGGTTGAAATTAGATTAGTTGGGGCTTGATTTTAGGTTTAGGCATTAGTTAGGTGGGTTAGGTTTAGCATAAAATTTAGATTAGGACTAAATTGGTTACCAAAATTTAGGTTAGGGGTAAATTAGTTTTAATTAGGCAATCAAAATTTAGATTCGATCCAAATTAGGGAAAATAGGTTAGGGCATAGGATGGGTGGGGGGTTATAGCCAAAAGGGCTTCCACAAGAATAATCTGTAAATAAATAAATAACTAGAGCCAGGAGAACTCCAACCCGCTCCCCTCGGGGCACTGGCTGGTTAGGAATTTAGGGAGAGCCGTCCCCTCTGGGCTAGGCCCAGGGGGAGGAAGTGCACGGTCCTCCAAAGGGGTTGAGGCCAGAGCTCCCCCAGCTCCACAAACTTAAATTAGTTTTTAGTTTAACTCAAATTAGTTTTATTCAATTAGTTTTAATTTAACTTAGATTAGTTTTAGTAAAACTTAAAATTAGTTTAGTTTTAATTTAACTTAACTTTAGTTTAGTTTTGATTTAAACTTTAGTGTAGTGTTTAGTTTTAATAAACTTATAATTAAGTTTTAATATTACCACCACCATAAAAGGTGGTGGATTTCTTTAAAAAATTAGACCTCAGGCCTTCATAAAAATTTAGTTTTTAGTTTAACCTTAATTAGTTTAAGTTTTTCCACCACCATATAAGGTGGTGGGTTTGCAAAAAATTAGACCGAAGGCCTTTAACTTAGATCAGCGTTGCGCAACGTTTCGGCTAAAATTAGCCTTCTTCAGGCTTGCTGATCTTTTTAGTTGTGTTTACCTTCTAGCTCCTTCCTCTTTCCCTTTTTCTCCTTCCCTACCTCTATCCCTGCTTCTGTCTTTGGTGTTCTGTTTTCTTGTGCATGTGTATTACCTTGGTATAAACTGTGTTTTGAATTTTTGTAAATAAAGTTGTTTTTGTTACCAAACCTTGTCCACGTGTGATGTTTTTATTGCCTGTTACATGTGTCCTTTTTGTTGTCCCGTTAGTATTTGTCCTGTTGTTTGTCCTGTCCGTCTCCATGTGTTGTTTGTGTTGTCCAGATCCGTTTGTCCTGTCCAGTTGTTGTGTATGTTTTTGTGTCTTGTCCAATTGTTATTTGTGTTTTAATATAGTCCAGTTTGACTTTGTTTTGTGTTGTTGTTCCATGTCTGTCCTTGTGTCCGTCTTTTCTGTGTTGTCCCATGTTGTCTGATCCATGTTGTCTTGTCCTAGTGGTGTTTGTGTTATATGTCGTCCAATTTGACTTTAAGGTGTTGTTGTCCAGTATCTGTCCCGTGTGTCCTTTGTCCTTAGTGTTTGTGTTGTTGTCCTTTGTGTCTTGTGTTGTTGTCCCCTGTCTGTCTGTTTTTTTGTGGGTGTCCTTTCTAAGCCTCACTCTCTCTTTCTTCACCTCCTTTCTTCACTTTCCTTCATCTCCTGGTTCTATTCTTTCCCCTTCTCCAACTTCTCCTCTCCTCCTCTTTGGCTTTCCTTTTCCTCTCCTTCTCCTTAGCCTCGTTAGGCCATGTGGCACTGTTCCTTTCCTTCACTTTCCCTTTCCTTCCTCTATGTTCCCTTATTTACTTTGTTTCTATGGTTTGCCTTTTCCTGGCTATGTTATTTGGGTTACCTTTTAATTAGAGTCGGGTTAGTTAGGTTCGGGTAGGTTCCAGCGGGCACGAGATCGGGTTTGGATTAATGGGCTTCAAATTTGGGTTAGATAATTGGATTGGGGTTAGAACATTATCAGGGTTAAATTTGGGCTTAGATGGGTGGGAATCAGATAGGTGGGGCTTAGAGTTAGATCCAAATTTTAGGTTTAGGCATTAGTTACAGGGGTTAGGGTTAGTATAAGAATTGGATTGGGGTTAAATTGGTTATCCAAATTTAGATTAGGGATTGAAATTTTGGGTTTAGGCATAAATTAGGTTCAGACATAGTTTTGGGGGGTTAGGTTTAGTATAAAAATATGATTAGGGCTAGATTAGTTATCCAAATTTTAGGTTTAGGAAATCAGATTAGGGTCAAAATACCAACAGGGACAAATTTGGACTTAGGTTTAGGTTGAAATTAGATTAGTTGGGGCTTGATTTTAGGTTTAGGCATTAGTTAGGTGGGTTAGGTTTAGCATAAAATTTAGATTAGGACTAAATTGGTTACCAAAATTTAGGTTAGGGGTAAATTAGTTTTAATTAGGCAATCAAAATTTAGATTCGATCCAAATTAGGGAAAATAGGTTAGGGCATAGGATGGGTGGGGGGTTATAGCCAAAAGGGCTTCCACAAGAATAATCTGTAAATAAATAAATAACTAGAGCCAGGAGAACTCCAACCCGCTCCCCTCGGGGCACTGGCTGGTTAGGAATTTAGGGAGAGCCGTCCCCTCTGGGCTAGGCCCAGGGGGAGGAAGTGCACGGTCCTCCAAAGGGGTTGAGGCCAGAGCTCCCCCAGCTCCACAAACTTAAATTAGTTTTTAGTTTAACTCAAATTAGTTTTATTCAATTAGTTTTAATTTAACTTAGATTAGTTTTAGTAAAACTTAAAATTAGTTTAGTTTTAATTTAACTTAACTTTAGTTTAGTTTTGATTTAAACTTTAGTGTAGTGTTTAGTTTTAATAAACTTATAATTAAGTTTTAATATTACCACCACCATAAAAGGTGGTGGATTTCTTTAAAAAATTAGACCTCAGGCCTTCATAAAAATTTAGTTTTTAGTTTAACCTTAATTAGTTTAAGTTTTTCCACCACCATATAAGGTGGTGGGTTTGCAAAAAATTAGACCGAAGGCCTTTAACTTAGATCAGCGTTGCGCAACGTTTCGGCTAAAATTAGCCTTCTTCAGGCTTGCTGATCTTTTTAGTTGTGTTTACCTTCTAGCTCCTTCCTCTTTCCCTTTTTCTCCTTCCCTACCTCTATCCCTGCTTCTGTCTTTGGTGTTCTGTTTTCTTGTGCATGTGTATTACCTTGGTATAAACTGTGTTTTGAATTTTTGTAAATAAAGTTGTTTTTGTTACCAAACCTTGTCCACGTGTGATGTTTTTATTGCCTGTTACATGTGTCCTTTTTGTTGTCCCGTTAGTATTTGTCCTGTTGTTTGTCCTGTCCGTCTCCATGTGTTGTTTGTGTTGTCCAGATCCGTTTGTCCTGTCCAGTTGTTGTGTATGTTTTTGTGTCTTGTCCAATTGTTATTTGTGTTTTAATATAGTCCAGTTTGACTTTGTTTTGTGTTGTTGTTCCATGTCTGTCCTTGTGTCCGTCTTTTCTGTGTTGTCCCATGTTGTCTGATCCATGTTGTCTTGTCCTAGTGGTGTTTGTGTTATATGTCGTCCAATTTGACTTTAAGGTGTTGTTGTCCAGTATCTGTCCCGTGTGTCCTTTGTCCTTAGTGTTTGTGTTGTTGTCCTTTGTGTCTTGTGTTGTTGTCCCCTGTCTGTCTGTTTTTTTGTGGGTGTCCTTTCTAAGCCTCACTCTCTCTTTCTTCACCTCCTTTCTTCACTTTCCTTCATCTCCTGGTTCTATTCTTTCCCCTTCTCCAACTTCTCCTCTCCTCCTCTTTGGCTTTCCTTTTCCTCTCCTTCTCCTTAGCCTCGTTAGGCCATGTGGCACTGTTCCTTTCCTTCACTTTCCCTTTCCTTCCTCTATGTTCCCTTATTTACTTTGTTTCTATGGTTTGCCTTTTCCTGGCTATGTTATTTGGGTTACCTTTTAATTAGAGTCGGGTTAGTTAGGTTCGGGTAGGTTCCAGCGGGCACGAGATCGGGTTTGGATTAATGGGCTTCAAATTTGGGTTAGATAATTGGATTGGGGTTAGAACATTATCAGGGTTAAATTTGGGCTTAGATGGGTGGGAATCAGATAGGTGGGGCTTAGAGTTAGATCCAAATTTTAGGTTTAGGCATTAGTTACAGGGGTTAGGGTTAGTATAAGAATTGGATTGGGGTTAAATTGGTTATCCAAATTTAGATTAGGGATTGAAATTTTGGGTTTAGGCATAAATTAGGTTCAGACATAGTTTTGGGGGGTTAGGTTTAGTATAAAAATATGATTAGGGCTAGATTAGTTATCCAAATTTTAGGTTTAGGAAATCAGATTAGGGTCAAAATACCAACAGGGACAAATTTGGACTTAGGTTTAGGTTGAAATTAGATTAGTTGGGGCTTGATTTTAGGTTTAGGCATTAGTTAGGTGGGTTAGGTTTAGCATAAAATTTAGATTAGGACTAAATTGGTTACCAAAATTTAGGTTAGGGGTAAATTAGTTTAATTAGGCAATCAAAATTTAGATTCGATCCAAATTAGGGAAAATAGGTTAGGGCATAGGATGGGTGGGGGGTTATAGCCAAAAGGGCTTCCACAAGAATAATCTGTAAATAAATAAATAACTAGAGCCAGGAGAACTCCAACCCGCTCCCCTCGGGGCACTGGCTGGTTAGGAATTTAGGGAGAGCCGTCCCCTCTGGGCTAGGCCCAGGGGGAGGAAGTGCACGGTCCTCCAAAGGGGTTGAGGCCAGAGCTCCCCCAGCTCCACAAACTTAAATTAGTTTTTAGTTTAACTCAAATTAGTTTTATTCAATTAGTTTTAATTTAACTTAGATTAGTTTTAGTAAAACTTAAAATTAGTTTAGTTTTAATTTAACTTAACTTTAGTTTAGTTTTGATTTAAACTTTAGTGTAGTGTTTAGTTTTAATAAACTTATAATTAAGTTTTAATATTACCACCACCATAAAAGGTGGTGGATTTCTTTAAAAAATTAGACCTCAGGCCTTCATAAAAATTTAGTTTTTAGTTTAACCTTAATTAGTTTAAGTTTTTCCACCACCATATAAGGTGGTGGGTTTGCAAAAAATTAGACCGAAGGCCTTTAACTTAGATCAGCGTTGCGCAACGTTTCGGCTAAAATTAGCCTTCTTCAGGCTTGCTGATCTTTTTAGTTGTGTTACCTTCTAGCTCCTTCCTCTTTCCCTTTTTCTCCTTCCCTACCTCTATCCCTGCTTCTGTCTTTGGTGTTCTGTTTTCTTGTGCATGTGTATTACCTTGGTATAAACTGTGTTTTGAATTTTTGTAAATAAAGTTGTTTTTGTTACCAAACCTTGTCCACGTGTGATGTTTTTATTGCCTGTTACATGTGTCCTTTTTGTTGTCCCGTTAGTATTTGTCCTGTTGTTTGTCCTGTCCGTCTCCATGTGTTGTTTGTGTTGTCCAGATCCGTTTGTCCTGTCCAGTTGTTGTGTATGTTTTTGTGTCTTGTCCAATTGTTATTTGTGTTTTAATATAGTCCAGTTTGACTTTGTTTTGTGTTGTTGTTCCATGTCTGTCCTTGTGTCCGTCTTTTCTGTGTTGTCCCATGTTGTCTGATCCATGTTGTCTTGTCCTAGTGGTGTTTGTGTTATATGTCGTCCAATTTGACTTTAAGGTGTTGTTGTCCAGTATCTGTCCCGTGTGTCCTTTGTCCTTAGTGTTTGTGTTGTTGTCCTTTGTGTCTTGTGTTGTTGTCCCCTGTCTGTCTGTTTTTTTGTGGGTGTCCTTTCTAAGCCTCACTCTCTCTTTCTTCACCTCCTTTCTTCACTTTCCTTCATCTCCTGGTTCTATTCTTTCCCCTTCTCCAACTTCTCCTCTCCTCCTCTTTGGCTTTCCTTTTCCTCTCCTTCTCCTTAGCCTCGTTAGGCCATGTGGCACTGTTCCTTTCCTTCACTTTCCCTTTCCTTCCTCTATGTTCCCTTATTTACTTTGTTTCTATGGTTTGCCTTTTCCTGGCTATGTTATTTGGGTTACCTTTTAATTAGAGTCGGGTTAGTTAGGTTCGGGTAGGTTCCAGCGGGCACGAGATCGGGTTTGGATTAATGGGCTTCAAATTTGGGTTAGATAATTGGATTGGGGTTAGAACATTATCAGGGTTAAATTTGGGCTTAGATGGGTGGGAATCAGATAGGTGGGGCTTAGAGTTAGATCCAAATTTTAGGTTTAGGCATTAGTTACAGGGGTTAGGGTTAGTATAAGAATTGGATTGGGGTTAAATTGGTTATCCAAATTTAGATTAGGGATTGAAATTTTGGGTTTAGGCATAAATTAGGTTCAGACATAGTTTTGGGGGGTTAGGTTTAGTATAAAAATATGATTAGGGCTAGATTAGTTATCCAAATTTTAGGTTTAGGAAATCAGATTAGGGTCAAAATACCAACAGGGACAAATTTGGACTTAGGTTTAGGTTGAAATTAGATTAGTTGGGGCTTGATTTTAGGTTTAGGCATTAGTTAGGTGGGTTAGGTTTAGCATAAAATTTAGATTAGGACTAAATTGGTTACCAAAATTTAGGTTAGGGGTAAATTAGTTTTAATTAGGCAATCAAAATTTAGATTCGATCCAAATTAGGGAAAATAGGTTAGGGCATAGGATGGGTGGGGGGTTATAGCCAAAAGGGCTTCCACAAGAATAATCTGTAAATAAATAAATAACTAGAGCCAGGAGAACTCCAACCCGCTCCCCTCGGGGCACTGGCTGGTTAGGAATTTAGGGAGAGCCGTCCCCTCTGGGCTAGGCCCAGGGGGAGGAAGTGCACGGTCCTCCAAAGGGGTTGAGGCCAGAGCTCCCCCAGCTCCACAAACTTAAATTAGTTTTTAGTTTAACTCAAATTAGTTTTATTCAATTAGTTTTAATTTAACTTAGATTAGTTTTAGTAAAACTTAAAATTAGTTTAGTTTTAATTTAACTTAACTTTAGTTTAGTTTTGATTTAAACTTTAGTGTAGTGTTTAGTTTTAATAAACTTATAATTAAGTTTTAATATTACCACCACCATAAAAGGTGGTGGATTTCTTTAAAAAATTAGACCTCAGGCCTTCATAAAAATTTAGTTTTTAGTTTAACCTTAATTAGTTTAAGTTTTTCCACCACCATATAAGGTGGTGGGTTTGCAAAAAATTAGACCGAAGGCCTTTAACTTAGATCAGCGTTGCGCAACGTTTCGGCTAAAATTAGCCTTCTTCAGGCTTGCTGATCTTTTTAGTTGTGTTTACCTTCTAGCTCCTTCCTCTTTCCCTTTTTCTCCTTCCCTACCTCTATCCCTGCTTCTGTCTTTGGTGTTCTGTTTTCTTGTGCATGTGTATTACCTTGGTATAAACTGTGTTTTGAATTTTTGTAAATAAAGTTGTTTTTGTTACCAAACCTTGTCCACGTGTGATGTTTTTATTGCCTGTTACATGTGTCCTTTTTGTTGTCCCGTTAGTATTTGTCCTGTTGTTTGTCCTGTCCGTCTCCATGTGTTGTTTGTGTTGTCCAGATCCGTTTGTCCTGTCCAGTTGTTGTGTATGTTTTTGTGTCTTGTCCAATTGTTATTTGTGTTTTAATATAGTCCAGTTTGACTTTGTTTTGTGTTGTTGTTCCATGTCTGTCCTTGTGTCCGTCTTTTCTGTGTTGTCCCATGTTGTCTGATCCATGTTGTCTTGTCCTAGTGGTGTTTGTGTTATATGTCGTCCAATTTGACTTTAAGGTGTTGTTGTCCAGTATCTGTCCCGTGTGTCCTTTGTCCTTAGTGTTTGTGTTGTTGTCCTTTGTGTCTTGTGTTGTTGTCCCCTGTCTGTCTGTTTTTTTGTGGGTGTCCTTTCTAAGCCTCACTCTCTCTTTCTTCACCTCCTTTCTTCACTTTCCTTCATCTCCTGGTTCTATTCTTTCCCCTTCTCCAACTTCTCCTCTCCTCCTCTTTGGCTTTCCTTTTCCTCTCCTTCTCCTTAGCCTCGTTAGGCCATGTGGCACTGTTCCTTTCCTTCACTTTCCCTTTCCTTCCTCTATGTTCCCTTATTTACTTTGTTTCTATGGTTTGCCTTTTCCTGGCTATGTTATTTGGGTTACCTTTTAATTAGAGTCGGGTTAGTTAGGTTCGGGTAGGTTCCAGCGGGCACGAGATCGGGTTTGGATTAATGGGCTTCAAATTTGGGTTAGATAATTGGATTGGGGTTAGAACATTATCAGGGTTAAATTTGGGCTTAGATGGGTGGGAATCAGATAGGTGGGGCTTAGAGTTAGATCCAAATTTTAGGTTTAGGCATTAGTTACAGGGGTTAGGGTTAGTATAAGAATTGGATTGGGGTTAAATTGGTTATCCAAATTTAGATTAGGGATTGAAATTTTGGGTTTAGGCATAAATTAGGTTCAGACATAGTTTTGGGGGTTAGGTTTAGTATAAAAATATGATTAGGGCTAGATTAGTTATCCAAATTTTAGGTTTAGGAAATCAGATTAGGGTCAAAATACCAACAGGGACAAATTTGGACTTAGGTTTAGGTTGAAATTAGATTAGTTGGGGCTTGATTTTAGGTTTAGGCATTAGTTAGGTGGGTTAGGTTTAGCATAAAATTTAGATTAGGACTAAATTGGTTACCAAAATTTAGGTTAGGGGTAAATTAGTTTTAATTAGGCAATCAAAATTTAGATTCGATCCAAATTAGGGAAAATAGGTTAGGGCATAGGATGGGTGGGGGGTTATAGCCAAAAGGGCTTCCACAAGAATAATCTGTAAATAAATAAATAACTAGAGCCAGGAGAACTCCAACCCGCTCCCCTCGGGGCACTGGCTGGTTAGGAATTTAGGGAGAGCCGTCCCCTCTGGGCTAGGCCCAGGGGGAGGAAGTGCACGGTCCTCCAAAGGGGTTGAGGCCAGAGCTCCCCCAGCTCCACAAACTTAAATTAGTTTTTAGTTTAACTCAAATTAGTTTTATTCAATTAGTTTTAATTTAACTTAGATTAGTTTTAGTAAAACTTAAAATTAGTTTAGTTTTAATTTAACTTAACTTTAGTTTAGTTTTGATTTAAACTTTAGTGTAGTGTTTAGTTTTAATAAACTTATAATTAAGTTTTAATATTACCACCACCATAAAAGGTGGTGGATTTCTTTAAAAAATTAGACCTCAGGCCTTCATAAAAATTTAGTTTTTAGTTTAACCTTAATTAGTTTAAGTTTTTCCACCACCATATAAGGTGGTGGGTTTGCAAAAAATTAGACCGAAGGCCTTTAACTTAGATCAGCGTTGCGCAACGTTTCGGCTAAAATTAGCCTTCTTCAGGCTTGCTGATCTTTTTAGTTGTGTTTACCTTCTAGCTCCTTCCTCTTTCCCTTTTTCTCCTTCCCTACCTCTATCCCTGCTTCTGTCTTTGGTGTTCTGTTTTCTTGTGCATGTGTATTACCTTGGTATAAACTGTGTTTTGAATTTTTGTAAATAAAGTTGTTTTTGTTACCAAACCTTGTCCACGTGTGATGTTTTTATTGCCTGTTACATGTGTCCTTTTTGTTGTCCCGTTAGTATTTGTCCTGTTGTTTGTCCTGTCCGTCTCCATGTGTTGTTTGTGTTGTCCAGATCCGTTTGTCCTGTCCAGTTGTTGTGTATGTTTTTGTGTCTTGTCCAATTGTTATTTGTGTTTTAATATAGTCCAGTTTGACTTTGTTTTGTGTTGTTGTTCCATGTCTGTCCTTGTGTCCGTCTTTTCTGTGTTGTCCCATGTTGTCTGATCCATGTTGTCTTGTCCTAGTGGTGTTTGTGTTATATGTCGTCCAATTTGACTTTAAGGTGTTGTTGTCCAGTATCTGTCCCGTGTGTCCTTTGTCCTTAGTGTTTGTGTTGTTGTCCTTTGTGTCTTGTGTTGTTGTCCCCTGTCTGTCTGTTTTTTTGTGGGTGTCCTTTCTAAGCCTCACTCTCTCTTTCTTCACCTCCTTTCTTCACTTTCCTTCATCTCCTGGTTCTATTCTTTCCCCTTCTCCAACTTCTCCTCTCCTCCTCTTTGGCTTTCCTTTTCCTCTCCTTCTCCTTAGCCTCGTTAGGCCATGTGGCACTGTTCCTTTCCTTCACTTTCCCTTTCCTTCCTCTATGTTCCCTTATTTACTTTGTTTCTATGGTTTGCCTTTTCCTGGCTATGTTATTTGGGTTACCTTTTAATTAGAGTCGGGTTAGTTAGGTTCGGGTAGGTTCCAGCGGGCACGAGATCGGGTTTGGATTAATGGGCTTCAAATTTGGGTTAGATAATTGGATTGGGGTTAGAACATTATCAGGGTTAAATTTGGGCTTAGATGGGTGGGAATCAGATAGGTGGGGCTTAGAGTTAGATCCAAATTTTAGGTTTAGGCATTAGTTACAGGGGTTAGGGTTAGTATAAGAATTGGATTGGGGTTAAATTGGTTATCCAAATTTAGATTAGGGATTGAAATTTTGGTTTAGGCATAAATTAGGTTCAGACATAGTTTTGGGGGGTTAGGTTTAGTATAAAAATATGATTAGGGCTAGATTAGTTATCCAAATTTTAGGTTTAGGAAATCAGATTAGGGTCAAAATACCAACAGGGACAAATTTGGACTTAGGTTTAGGTTGAAATTAGATTAGTTGGGGCTTGATTTTAGGTTTAGGCATTAGTTAGGTGGGTTAGGTTTAGCATAAAATTTAGATTAGGACTAAATTGGTTACCAAAATTTAGGTTAGGGTAAATTAGTTTTAATTAGGCAATCAAAATTTAGATTCGATCCAAATTAGGGAAAATAGGTTAGGGCATAGGATGGGTGGGGGGTTATAGCCAAAAGGGCTTCCACAAGAATAATCTGTAAATAAATAAATAACTAGAGCCAGGAGAACTCCAACCCGCTCCCCTCGGGGCACTGGCTGGTTAGGAATTTAGGGAGAGCCGTCCCCTCTGGGCTAGGCCCAGGGGGAGGAAGTGCACGGTCCTCCAAAGGGGTTGAGGCCAGAGCTCCCCCAGCTCCACAAACTTAAATTAGTTTTTAGTTTAACTCAAATTAGTTTTATTCAATTAGTTTTAATTTAACTTAGATTAGTTTTAGTAAAACTTAAAATTAGTTTAGTTTTAATTTAACTTAACTTTAGTTTAGTTTTGATTTAAACTTTAGTGTAGTGTTTAGTTTTAATAAACTTATAATTAAGTTTTAATATTACCACCACCATAAAAGGTGGTGGATTTCTTTAAAAAATTAGACCTCAGGCCTTCATAAAAATTTAGTTTTTAGTTTAACCTTAATTAGTTTAAGTTTTTCCACCACCATATAAGGTGGTGGGTTTGCAAAAAATTAGACCGAAGGCCTTTAACTTAGATCAGCGTTGCGCAACGTTTCGGCTAAAATTAGCCTTCTTCAGGCTTGCTGATCTTTTTAGTTGTGTTTACCTTCTAGCTCCTTCCTCTTTCCCTTTTTCTCCTTCCCTACCTCTATCCCTGCTTCTGTCTTTGGTGTTCTGTTTTCTTGTGCATGTGTATTACCTTGGTATAAACTGTGTTTTGAATTTTTGTAAATAAAGTTGTTTTTGTTACCAAACCTTGTCCACGTGTGATGTTTTTATTGCCTGTTACATGTGTCCTTTTTGTTGTCCCGTTAGTATTTGTCCTGTTGTTTGTCCTGTCCGTCTCCATGTGTTGTTTGTGTTGTCCAGATCCGTTTGTCCTGTCCAGTTGTTGTGTATGTTTTTTGTGTCTTGTCCAATTGTTATTTGTGTTTTAATATAGTCCAGTTTGACTTTGTTTTGTGTTGTTGTTCCATGTCTGTCCTTGTGTCCGTCTTTTCTGTGTTGTCCCATGTTGTCTGATCCATGTTGTCTTGTCCTAGTGGTGTTTGTGTTATATGTCGTCCAATTTGACTTTAAGGTGTTGTTGTCCAGTATCTGTCCCGTGTGTCCTTTGTCCTTAGTGTTTGTGTTGTTGTCCTTTGTGTCTTGTGTTGTTGTCCCCTGTCTGTCTGTTTTTTTGTGGGTGTCCTTTCTAAGCCTCACTCTCTCTTTCTTCACCTCCTTTCTTCACTTTCCTTCATCTCCTGGTTCTATTCTTTCCCCTTCTCCAACTTCTCCTCTCCTCCTCTTTGGCTTTCCTTTTCCTCTCCTTCTCCTTAGCCTCGTTAGGCCATGTGGCACTGTTCCTTTCCTTCACTTTCCCTTTCCTTCCTCTATGTTCCCTTATTTACTTTGTTTCTATGGTTTGCCTTTTCCTGGCTATGTTATTTGGGTTACCTTTTAATTAGAGTCGGGTTAGTTAGGTTCGGGTAGGTTCCAGCGGGCACGAGATCGGGTTTGGATTAATGGGCTTCAAATTTGGGTTAGATAATTGGATTGGGGTTAGAACATTATCAGGGTTAAATTTGGGCTTAGATGGGTGGGAATCAGATAGGTGGGGCTTAGAGTTAGATCCAAATTTTAGGTTTAGGCATTAGTTACAGGGGTTAGGGTTAGTATAAGAATTGGATTGGGGTTAAATTGGTTATCCAAATTTAGATTAGGGATTGAAATTTTGGGTTTAGGCATAAATTAGGTTCAGACATAGTTTTGGGGGGTTAGGTTTAGTATAAAAATATGATTAGGGCTAGATTAGTTATCCAAATTTTAGGTTTAGGAAATCAGATTAGGGTCAAAATACCAACAGGGACAAATTTGGACTTAGGTTTAGGTTGAAATTAGATTAGTTGGGGCTTGATTTTAGGTTTAGGCATTAGTTAGGTGGGTTAGGTTTAGCATAAAATTTAGATTAGGACTAAATTGGTTACCAAAATTTAGGTTAGGGGTAAATTAGTTTTAATTAGGCAATCAAAATTTAGATTCGATCCAAATTAGGGAAAATAGGTTAGGGCATAGGATGGGTGGGGGGTTATAGCCAAAAGGGCTTCCACAAGAATAATCTGTAAATAAATAAATAACTAGAGCCAGGAGAACTCCAACCCGCTCCCCTCGGGGCACTGGCTGGTTAGGAATTTAGGGAGAGCCGTCCCCTCTGGGCTAGGCCCAGGGGGAGGAAGTGCACGGTCCTCCAAAGGGGTTGAGGCCAGAGCTCCCCCAGCTCCACAAACTTAAATTAGTTTTTAGTTTAACTCAAATTAGTTTTATTCAATTAGTTTTAATTTAACTTAGATTAGTTTTAGTAAAACTTAAAATTAGTTTAGTTTTAATTTAACTTAACTTTAGTTTAGTTTTGATTTAAACTTTAGTGTAGTGTTTAGTTTTAATAAACTTATAATTAAGTTTTAATATTACCACCACCATAAAAGGTGGTGGATTTCTTTAAAAAATTAGACCTCAGGCCTTCATAAAAATTTAGTTTTTAGTTTAACCTTAATTAGTTTAAGTTTTTCCACCACCATATAAGGTGGTGGGTTTGCAAAAAATTAGACCGAAGGCCTTTAACTTAGATCAGCGTTGCGCAACGTTTCGGCTAAAATTAGCCTTCTTCAGGCTTGCTGATCTTTTTAGTTGTGTTTACCTTCTAGCTCCTTCCTCTTTCCCTTTTTCTCCTTCCCTACCTCTATCCCTGCTTCTGTCTTTGGTGTTCTGTTTTCTTGTGCATGTGTATTACCTTGGTATAAACTGTGTTTTGAATTTTTGTAAATAAAGTTGTTTTTGTTACCAAACCTTGTCCACGTGTGATGTTTTTATTGCCTGTTACATGTGTCCTTTTTGTTGTCCCGTTAGTATTTGTCCTGTTGTTTGTCCTGTCCGTCTCCATGTGTTGTTTGTGTTGTCCAGATCCGTTTGTCCTGTCCAGTTGTTGTGTATGTTTTTGTGTCTTGTCCAATTGTTATTTGTGTTTTAATATAGTCCAGTTTGACTTTGTTTTGTGTTGTTGTTCCATGTCTGTCCTTGTGTCCGTCTTTTCTGTGTTGTCCCATGTTGTCTGATCCATGTTGTCTTGTCCTAGTGGTGTTTGTGTTATATGTCGTCCAATTTGACTTTAAGGTGTTGTTGTCCAGTATCTGTCCCGTGTGTCCTTTGTCCTTAGTGTTTGTGTTGTTGTCCTTTGTGTCTTGTGTTGTTGTCCCCTGTCTGTCTGTTTTTTTGTGGGTGTCCTTTCTAAGCCTCACTCTCTCTTTCTTCACCTCCTTTCTTCACTTTCCTTCATCTCCTGGTTCTATTCTTTCCCCTTCTCCAACTTCTCCTCTCCTCCTCTTTGGCTTTCCTTTTCCTCTCCTTCTCCTTAGCCTCGTTAGGCCATGTGGCACTGTTCCTTTCCTTCACTTTCCCTTTCCTTCCTCTATGTTCCCTTATTTACTTTGTTTCTATGGTTTGCCTTTTCCTGGCTATGTTATTTGGGTTACCTTTTAATTAGAGTCGGGTTAGTTAGGTTCGGGTAGGTTCCAGCGGGCACGAGATCGGGTTTGGATTAATGGGCTTCAAATTTGGGTTAGATAATTGGATTGGGGTTAGAACATTATCAGGGTTAAATTTGGGCTTAGATGGGTGGGAATCAGATAGGTGGGGCTTAGAGTTAGATCCAAATTTTAGGTTTAGGCATTAGTTACAGGGGTTAGGGTTAGTATAAGAATTGGATTGGGGTTAAATTGGTTATCCAAATTTAGATTAGGGATTGAAATTTTGGTTTTAGGCATAAATTAGGTTCAGACATAGTTTTGGGGGGTTAGGTTTAGTATAAAAATATGATTAGGGCTAGATTAGTTATCCAAATTTTAGGTTTAGGAAATCAGATTAGGGTCAAAATACCAACAGGGACAAATTTGGACTTAGGTTTAGGTTGAAATTAGATTAGTTGGGGCTTGATTTTAGGTTTAGGCATTAGTTAGGTGGGTTAGGTTTAGCATAAAATTTAGATTAGGACTAAATTGGTTACCAAAATTTAGGTTAGGGGTAAATTAGTTTTAATTAGGCAATCAAAATTTAGATTCGATCCAAATTAGGGAAAATAGGTTAGGGCATAGGATGGGTGGGGGGTTATAGCCAAAAGGGCTTCCACAAGAATAATCTGTAAATAAATAAATAACTAGAGCCAGGAGAACTCCAACCCGCTCCCCTCGGGGCACTGGCTGGTTAGGAATTTAGGGAGAGCCGTCCCCTCTGGGCTAGGCCCAGGGGGAGGAAGTGCACGGTCCTCCAAAGGGGTTGAGGCCAGAGCTCCCCCAGCTCCACAAACTTAAATTAGTTTTTAGTTTAACTCAAATTAGTTTTATTCAATTAGTTTTAATTTAACTTAGATTAGTTTTAGTAAAACTTAAAATTAGTTTAGTTTTAATTTAACTTAACTTTAGTTTAGTTTTGATTTAAACTTTAGTGTAGTGTTTAGTTTTAATAAACTTATAATTAAGTTTTAATATTACCACCACCATAAAAGGTGGTGGATTTCTTTAAAAAATTAGACCTCAGGCCTTCATAAAAATTTAGTTTTTAGTTTAACCTTAATTAGTTTAAGTTTTTCCACCACCATATAAGGTGGTGGGTTTGCAAAAAATTAGACCGAAGGCCTTTAACTTAGATCAGCGTTGCGCAACGTTTCGGCTAAAATTAGCCTTCTTCAGGCTTGCTGATCTTTTTAGTTGTGTTTACCTTCTAGCTCCTTCCTCTTTCCCTTTTTCTCCTTCCCTACCTCTATCCCTGCTTCTGTCTTTGGTGTTCTGTTTTCTTGTGCATGTGTATTACCTTGGTATAAACTGTGTTTTGAATTTTTGTAAATAAAGTTGTTTTTGTTACCAAACCTTGTCCACGTGTGATGTTTTTATTGCCTGTTACATGTGTCCTTTTTGTTGTCCCGTTAGTATTTGTCCTGTTGTTTGTCCTGTCCGTCTCCATGTGTTGTTTGTGTTGTCCAGATCCGTTTGTCCTGTCCAGTTGTTGTGTATGTTTTTGTGTCTTGTCCAATTGTTATTTGTGTTTTAATATAGTCCAGTTTGACTTTGTTTTGTGTTGTTGTTCCATGTCTGTCCTTGTGTCCGTCTTTTCTGTGTTGTCCCATGTTGTCTGATCCATGTTGTCTTGTCCTAGTGGTGTTTGTGTTATATGTCGTCCAATTTGACTTTAAGGTGTTGTTGTCCAGTATCTGTCCCGTGTGTCCTTTGTCCTTAGTGTTTGTGTTGTTGTCCTTTGTGTCTTGTGTTGTTGTCCCCTGTCTGTCTGTTTTTTTGTGGGTGTCCTTTCTAAGCCTCACTCTCTCTTTCTTCACCTCCTTTCTTCACTTTCCTTCATCTCCTGGTTCTATTCTTTCCCCTTCTCCAACTTCTCCTCTCCTCCTCTTTGGCTTTCCTTTTCCTCTCCTTCTCCTTAGCCTCGTTAGGCCATGTGGCACTGTTCCTTTCCTTCACTTTCCCTTTCCTTCCTCTATGTTCCCTTATTTACTTTGTTTCTATGTTTGCCTTTTCCTGGCTATGTTATTTGGGTTACCTTTTAATTAGAGTCGGGTTAGTTAGGTTCGGGTAGGTTCCAGCGGGCACGAGATCGGGTTTGGATTAATGGGCTTCAAATTTGGGTTAGATAATTGGATTGGGGTTAGAACATTATCAGGGTTAAATTTGGGCTTAGATGGGTGGGAATCAGATAGGTGGGGCTTAGAGTTAGATCCAAATTTTAGGTTTAGGCATTAGTTACAGGGGTTAGGGTTAGTATAAGAATTGGATTGGGGTTAAATTGGTTATCCAAATTTAGATTAGGGATTGAAATTTTGGGTTTAGGCATAAATTAGGTTCAGACATAGTTTTGGGGGGTTAGGTTTAGTATAAAAATATGATTAGGGCTAGATTAGTTATCCAAATTTTAGGTTTAGGAAATCAGATTAGGGTCAAAATACCAACAGGGACAAATTTGGACTTAGGTTTAGGTTGAAATTAGATTAGTTGGGGCTTGATTTTAGGTTTAGGCATTAGTTAGGTGGGTTAGGTTTAGCATAAAATTTAGATTAGGACTAAATTGGTTACCAAAATTTAGGTTAGGGGTAAATTAGTTTTAATTAGGCAATCAAAATTTAGATTCGATCCAAATTAGGGAAAATAGGTTAGGGCATAGGATGGGTGGGGGGTTATAGCCAAAAGGGCTTCCACAAGAATAATCTGTAAATAAATAAATAACTAGAGCCAGGAGAACTCCAACCCGCTCCCCTCGGGGCACTGGCTGGTTAGGAATTTAGGGAGAGCCGTCCCCTCTGGGCTAGGCCCAGGGGGAGGAAGTGCACGGTCCTCCAAAGGGGTTGAGGCCAGAGCTCCCCCAGCTCCACAAACTTAAATTAGTTTTTAGTTTAACTCAAATTAGTTTTATTCAATTAGTTTTAATTTAACTTAGATTAGTTTTAGTTAAACTTAAAATTAGTTTAGTTTTAATTTAACTTAATTTAGTTTAGTTTTGATTTAAACTTTAGTGTAGTGTTTAGTTTTAATAAACTTATAATTAAGTTTTAATATTACCACCACCATAAAAGGTGGTGGATTTCTTTAAAAAATTAGACCTCAGGCCTTCATAAAAATTTAGTTTTTAGTTTAACCTTAATTAGTTTAAGTTTTTCCACCACCATATAAGGTGGTGGGTTTGCAAAAAATTAGACCGAAGGCCTTTAACTTAGATCAGCGTTGCGCAACGTTTCGGCTAAAATTAGCCTTCTTCAGGCTTGCTGATCTTTTTAGTTGTGTTTACCTTCTAGCTCCTTCCTCTTTCCCTTTTTCTCCTTCCCTACCTCTATCCCTGCTTCTGTCTTTGGTGTTCTGTTTTCTTGTGCATGTGTATTACCTTGGTATAAACTGTGTTTTGAATTTTTGTAAATAAAGTTGTTTTTGTTACCAAACCTTGTCCACGTGTGATGTTTTTATTGCCTGTTACATGTGTCCTTTTTGTTGTCCCGTTAGTATTTGTCCTGTTGTTTGTCCTGTCCGTCTCCATGTGTTGTTTGTGTTGTCCAGATCCGTTTGTCCTGTCCAGTTGTTGTGTATGTTTTTGTGTCTTGTCCAATTGTTATTTGTGTTTTAATATAGTCCAGTTTGACTTTGTTTTGTGTTGTTGTTCCATGTCTGTCCTTGTGTCCGTCTTTTCTGTGTTGTCCCATGTTGTCTGATCCATGTTGTCTTGTCCTAGTGGTGTTTGTGTTATATGTCGTCCAATTTGACTTTAAGGTGTTGTTGTCCAGTATCTGTCCCGTGTGTCCTTTGTCCTTAGTGTTTGTGTTGTTGTCCTTTGTGTCTTGTGTTGTTGTCCCCTGTCTGTCTGTTTTTTTGTGGTGTCCTTTCTAAGCCTCACTCTCTCTTTCTTCACCTCCTTTCTTCACTTTCCTTCATCTCCTGGTTCTATTCTTTCCCCTTCTCCAACTTCTCCTCTCCTCCTCTTTGGCTTTCCTTTTCCTCTCCTTCTCCTTAGCCTCGTTAGGCCATGTGGCACTGTTCCTTTCCTTCACTTTCCCTTTCCTTCCTCTATGTTCCCTTATTTACTTTGTTTCTATGGTTTGCCTTTTCCTGGCTATGTTATTTGGGTTACCTTTTAATTAGAGTCGGGTTAGTTAGGTTCGGGTAGGTTCCAGCGGGCACGAGATCGGGTTTGGATTAATGGGCTTCAAATTTGGGTTAGATAATTGGATTGGGGTTAGAACATTATCAGGGTTAAATTTGGGCTTAGATGGGTGGGAATCAGATAGGTGGGGCTTAGAGTTAGATCCAAATTTTAGGTTTAGGCATTAGTTACAGGGGTTAGGGTTAGTATAAGAATTGGATTGGGGTTAAATTGGTTATCCAAATTTAGATTAGGGATTGAAATTTTGGGTTTAGGCATAAATTAGGTTCAGACATAGTTTTGGGGGGTTAGGTTTAGTATAAAAATATGATTAGGGCTAGATTAGTTATCCAAATTTTAGGTTTAGGAAATCAGATTAGGGTCAAAATACCAACAGGGACAAATTTGGACTTAGGTTTAGGTTGAAATTAGATTAGTTGGGGCTTGATTTTAGGTTTAGGCATTAGTTAGGTGGGTTAGGTTTAGCATAAAATTTAGATTAGGACTAAATTGGTTACCAAAATTTAGGTTAGGGGTAAATTAGTTTTAATTAGGCAATCAAAATTTAGATTCGATCCAAATTAGGGAAAATAGGTTAGGGCATAGGATGGGTGGGGGGTTATAGCCAAAAGGGCTTCCACAAGAATAATCTGTAAATAAATAAATAACTAGAGCCAGGAGAACTCCAACCCGCTCCCCTCGGGGCACTGGCTGGTTAGGAATTTAGGGAGAGCCGTCCCCTCTGGGCTAGGCCCAGGGGGAGGAAGTGCACGGTCCTCCAAAGGGGTTGAGGCCAGAGCTCCCCCAGCTCCACAAACTTAAATTAGTTTTTAGTTTAACTCAAATTAGTTTTATTCAATTAGTTTTAATTTAACTTAGATTAGTTTTAGTAAAACTTAAAATTAGTTTAGTTTTAATTTAACTTAACTTTAGTTTAGTTTTGATTTAAACTTTAGTGTAGTGTTTAGTTTTAATAAACTTATAATTAAGTTTTAATATTACCACCACCATAAAAGGTGGTGGATTTCTTTAAAAAATTAGACCTCAGGCCTTCATAAAAATTTAGTTTTTAGTTTAACCTTAATTAGTTTAAGTTTTTCCACCACCATATAAGGTGGTGGGTTTGCAAAAAATTAGACCGAAGGCCTTTAACTTAGATCAGCGTTGCGCAACGTTTCGGCTAAAATTAGCCTTCTTCAGGCTTGCTGATCTTTTTAGTTGTGTTTACCTTCTAGCTCCTTCCTCTTTCCCTTTTTCTCCTTCCCTACCTCTATCCCTGCTTCTGTCTTTGGTGTTCTGTTTTCTTGTGCATGTGTATTACCTTGGTATAAACTGTGTTTTGAATTTTTGTAAATAAAGTTGTTTTTGTTACCAAACCTTGTCCACGTGTGATGTTTTTATTGCCTGTTACATGTGTCCTTTTTGTTGTCCCGTTAGTATTTGTCCTGTTGTTTGTCCTGTCCGTCTCCATGTGTTGTTTGTGTTGTCCAGATCCGTTTGTCCTGTCCAGTTGTTGTGTATGTTTTTGTGTCTTGTCCAATTGTTATTTGTGTTTTAATATAGTCCAGTTTGACTTTGTTTTGTGTTGTTGTTCCATGTCTGTCCTTGTGTCCGTCTTTTCTGTGTTGTCCCATGTTGTCTGATCCATGTTGTCTTGTCCTAGTGGTGTTTGTGTTATATGTCGTCCAATTTGACTTTAAGGTGTTGTTGTCCAGTATCTGTCCCGTGTGTCCTTTGTCCTTAGTGTTTGTGTTGTTGTCCTTTGTGTCTTGTGTTGTTGTCCCCTGTCTGTCTGTTTTTTTGTGGGTGTCCTTTCTAAGCCTCACTCTCTCTTTCTTCACCTCCTTTCTTCACTTTCCTTCATCTCCTGGTTCTATTCTTTCCCCTTCTCCAACTTCTCCTCTCCTCCTCTTTGGCTTTCCTTTTCCTCTCCTTCTCCTTAGCCTCGTTAGGCCATGTGGCACTGTTCCTTTCCTTCACTTTCCCTTTCCTTCCTCTATGTTCCCTTATTTACTTTGTTTCTATGGTTTGCCTTTTCCTGGCTATGTTATTTGGGTTACCTTTTAATTAGAGTCGGGTTAGTTAGGTTCGGGTAGGTTCCAGCGGGCACGAGATCGGGTTTGGATTAATGGGCTTCAAATTTGGGTTAGATAATTGGATTGGGGTTAGAACATTATCAGGGTTAAATTTGGGCTTAGATGGGTGGGAATCAGATAGGTGGGGCTTAGAGTTAGATCCAAATTTTAGGTTTAGGCATTAGTTACAGGGGTTAGGGTTAGTATAAGAATTGGATTGGGGTTAAATTGGTTATCCAAATTTAGATTAGGGATTGAAATTTTGGGTTTAGGCATAAATTAGGTTCAGACATAGTTTTGGGGGGTTAGGTTTAGTATAAAAATATGATTAGGGCTAGATTAGTTATCCAAATTTTAGGTTTAGGAAATCAGATTAGGGTCAAAATACCAACAGGGACAAATTTGGACTTAGGTTTAGGTTGAAATTAGATTAGTTGGGGCTTGATTTTAGGTTTAGGCATTAGTTAGGTGGGTTAGGTTTAGCATAAAATTTAGATTAGGACTAAATTGGTTACCAAAATTTAGGTTAGGGGTAAATTAGTTTTAATTAGGCAATCAAAATTTAGATTCGATCCAAATTAGGGAAAATAGGTTAGGGCATAGGATGGGTGGGGGGTTATAGCCAAAAGGGCTTCCACAAGAATAATCTGTAAATAAATAAATAACTAGAGCCAGGAGAACTCCAACCCGCTCCCCTCGGGGCACTGGCTGGTTAGGAATTTAGGGAGAGCCGTCCCCTCTGGGCTAGGCCCAGGGGGAGGAAGTGCACGGTCCTCCAAAGGGGTTGAGGCCAGAGCTCCCCCAGCTCCACAAACTTAAATTAGTTTTTAGTTTAACTCAAATTAGTTTTATTCAATTAGTTTTAATTTAACTTAGATTAGTTTTAGTAAAACTTAAAATTAGTTTAGTTTTAATTTAACTTAACTTTAGTTTAGTTTTGATTTAAACTTTAGTGTAGTGTTAGTTTTAATAAACTTATAATTAAGTTTTAATATTACCACCACCATAAAAGGTGGTGGATTTCTTTAAAAAATTAGACCTCAGGCCTTCATAAAAATTTAGTTTTTAGTTTAACCTTAATTAGTTTAAGTTTTTCCACCACCATATAAGGTGGTGGGTTTGCAAAAAATTAGACCGAAGGCCTTTAACTTAGATCAGCGTTGCGCAACGTTTCGGCTAAAATTAGCCTTCTTCAGGCTTGCTGATCTTTTTAGTTGTGTTTACCTTCTAGCTCCTTCCTCTTTCCCTTTTTCTCCTTCCCTACCTCTATCCCTGCTTCTGTCTTTGGTGTTCTGTTTTCTTGTGCATGTGTATTACCTTGGTATAAACTGTGTTTTGAATTTTTGTAAATAAAGTTGTTTTTGTTACCAAACCTTGTCCACGTGTGATGTTTTTATTGCCTGTTACATGTGTCCTTTTTGTTGTCCCGTTAGTATTTGTCCTGTTGTTTGTCCTGTCCGTCTCCATGTGTTGTTTGTGTTGTCCAGATCCGTTTGTCCTGTCCAGTTGTTGTGTATGTTTTTGTGTCTTGTCCAATTGTTATTTGTGTTTTAATATAGTCCAGTTTGACTTTGTTTTGTGTTGTTGTTCCATGTCTGTCCTTGTGTCCGTCTTTTCTGTGTTGTCCCATGTTGTCTGATCCATGTTGTCTTGTCCTAGTGGTGTTTGTGTTATATGTCGTCCAATTTGACTTTAAGGTGTTGTTGTCCAGTATCTGTCCTGTGTGTCCTTTGTCCTTAGTGTTTGTGTTGTTGTCCTTTGTGTCTTGTGTTGTTGTCCCCTGTCTGTCTGTTTTTTTGTGGGTGTCCTTTCTAAGCCTCACTCTCTCTTTCTTCACCTCCTTTCTTCACTTTCCTTCATCTCCTGGTTCTATTCTTTCCCCTTCTCCAACTTCTCCTCTCCTCCTCTTTGGCTTTCCTTTTCCTCTCCTTCTCCTTAGCCTCGTTAGGCCATGTGGCACTGTTCCTTTCCTTCACTTTCCCTTTCCTTCCTCTATGTTCCCTTATTTACTTTGTTTCTATGGTTTGCCTTTTCCTGGCTATGTTATTTGGGTTACCTTTTAATTAGAGTCGGGTTAGTTAGGTTCGGGTAGGTTCCAGCGGGCACGAGATCGGGTTTGGATTAATGGGCTTCAAATTTGGGTTAGATAATTGGATTGGGGTTAGAACATTATCAGGGTTAAATTTGGGCTTAGATGGGTGGGAATCAGATAGGTGGGGCTTAGAGTTAGATCCAAATTTTAGGTTTAGGCATTAGTTACAGGGGTTAGGGTTAGTATAAGAATTGGATTGGGGTTAAATTGGTTATCCAAATTTAGATTAGGGATTGAAATTTTGGGTTTAGGCATAAATTAGGTTCAGACATAGTTTTGGGGGGTTAGGTTTAGTATAAAAATATGATTAGGGCTAGATTAGTTATCCAAATTTTAGGTTTAGGAAATCAGATTAGGGTCAAAATACCAACAGGGACAAATTTGGACTTAGGTTTAGGTGAAATTAGATTAGTTGGGGCTTGATTTTAGGTTTAGGCATTAGTTAGGTGGGTTAGGTTTAGCATAAAATTTAGATTAGGACTAAATTGGTTACCAAAATTTAGGTTAGGGGTAAATTAGTTTTAATTAGGCAATCAAAATTTAGATTCGATCCAAATTAGGGAAAATAGGTTAGGGCATAGGATGGGTGGGGGGTTATAGCCAAAAGGGCTTCCACAAGAATATCTGTAAATAAATAAATAACTAGAGCCAGGAGAACTCCAACCCGCTCCCCTCGGGGCACTGGCTGGTTAGGAATTTAGGGAGAGCCGTCCCCTCTGGGCTAGGCCCAGGGGGAGGAAGTGCACGGTCCTCCAAAGGGTTGAGGCCAGAGCTCCCCCAGCTCCACAAACTTAAATTAGTTTTTAGTTTAACTCAAATTAGTTTTATTCAATTAGTTTTAATTTAACTTAGATTAGTTTTAGTAAAACTTAAAATTAGTTTAGTTTTAATTTAACTTAACTTTAGTTTAGTTTTGATTTAAACTTTAGTGTAGTGTTTAGTTTTAATAAACTTATAATTAAGTTTTAATATTACCACCACCATAAAGGTGGTGGATTTCTTTAAAAAATTAGACCTCAGGCCTTCATAAAAATTAGTTTTTAGTTTAACCTTAATTAGTTTAAGTTTTTCCACCACCATATAAGGTGGTGGGTTTGCAAAAAATTAGACCGAAGGCCTTTAACTTAGATCAGCGTTGCGCAACGTTTCGGCTAAAATTAGCCTTCTTCAGGCTTGCTGATCTTTTTAGTTGTGTTTACCTTCTAGCTCCTTCCTCTTTCCCTTTTTCTCCTTCCCTACCTCTATCCCTGCTTTCTGTCTTTGGTGTTCTGTTTTCTTGTGCATGTGTATTACCTTGGTATAAACTGTGTTTTGAATTTTTGTAAATAAAGTTGTTTTTTTTACCAAACCTTGTCCACGTGTGATGTTTTTATTGCCTGTTACATGTGTCCTTTTTGTTGTCCCGTTAGTATTTGTCCTGTTGTTTGTCCTGTCCGTCTCCATGTGTTGTTTGTGTTGTCCAGATCCGTTTGTCCTGTCCAGTTGTTGTGTATGTTTTTGTGTCTTGTCCAATTGTTATTTGTGTTTTAATATAGTCCAGTTTGACTTTGTTTTGTGTTGTTGTTCCATGTCTGTCCTTGTGTCCGTCTTTTCTGTGTTGTCCCATGTTGTCTGATCCATGTTGTCTTGTCCTAGTGGTGTTTGTGTTATATGTCGTCCAATTTGACTTTGAGGTGTTGTTGTCCAGTATCTGTCCCGTGTGTCCTTTGTCCTTAGTGTTTGTGTTGTTGTCCTTTGTGTCTTGTGTTGTTGTCCCCTGTCTGTCTGTTTTTTTGTGGGTGTCCTTTCTAAGCCTCACTCTCTCTTTCTTCACCTCCTTTCTTCACTTTCCTTCATCTCCTGGTTCTATTCTTTCCCCTTCTCCAACTTCTCCTCTCCTCCTCTTTGGCTTTCCTTTTCCTCTCCTTCTCCTTAGCCTCGTTAGGCCATGTGGCACTGTTCCTTTCCTTCACTTTCCCTTTCCTTCCTCTATGTTCCCTTATTTACTTTGTTTCTATGGTTTGCCTTTTCCTGGCTATGTTATTTGGGTTACCTTTTTAATTAGAGTCGGGTTAGTTAGGTTCGGGTAGGTTCCAGCGGGCACGAGATCGGGTTTGGATTAATGGGCTTCAAATTTGGGTTAGATAATTGGATTGGGGTTAGAACATTATCAGGGTTAAATTTGGGCTTAGATGGGTGGGAATCAGATAGGTGGGGCTTAGAGTTAGATCCAAATTTTAGGTTTAGGCATTAGTTACAGGGGTTAGGGTTAGTATAAGAATTGGATTGGGGTTAAATTGGTTATCCAAATTTAGATTAGGGATTGAAATTTTGGGTTTAGGCATAAATTAGGTTCAGACATAGTTTTGGGGGGTTAGGTTTAGTATAAAAATATGATTAGGGCTAGATTAGTTATCCAAATTTTAGGTTTAGGAAATCAGATTAGGGTCAAAATACCAACAGGGACAAATTTGGACTTAGGTTTAGGTTGAAATTAGATTAGTTGGGGCTTGATTTTAGGTTTAGGCATTAGTTAGGTGGGTTAGGTTTAGCATAAAATTTAGATTAGGACTAAATTGGTTACCAAAATTTAGGTTAGGGTAAATTAGTTTTAATTAGGCAATCAAAATTTAGATTCGATCCAAATTAGGGAAAATAGGTTAGGGCATAGGATGGGTGGGGGGTTATAGCCAAAAGGGCTTCCACAAGAATAATCTGTAAATAAATAAATAACTAGAGCCAGGAGAACTCCAACCCGCTCCCCTCGGGGCACTGGCTGGTTAGGAATTTAGGGAGAGCCGTCCCCTCTGGGCTAGGCCCAGGGGGAGGAAGTGCACGGTCCTCCAAAGGGGTTGAGGCCAGAGCTCCCCCAGCTCCACAAACTTAAATTAGTTTTTAGTTTAACTCAAATTAGTTTTATTCAATTAGTTTTAATTTAACTTAGATTAGTTTTAGTAAAACTTAAAATTAGTTTAGTTTTAATTTAACTTAACTTTAGTTTAGTTTTGATTTAAACTTTAGTGTAGTGTTTAGTTTTAATAAACTTATAATTAAGTTTTAATATTACCACCACCATAAAAGGTGGTGGATTTCTTTAAAAAATTAGACCTCAGGCCTTCATAAAAATTTAGTTTTTAGTTTAACCTTAATTAGTTTAAGTTTTTCCACCACCATATAAGGTGGTGGGTTTGCAAAAAATTAGACCGAAGGCCTTTAACTTAGATCAGCGTTGCGCAACGTTTCGGCTAAAATTAGCCTTCTTCAGGCTTGCTGATCTTTTTAGTTGTGTTTACCTTCTAGCTCCTTCCTCTTTCCCTTTTTCTCCTTCCCTACCTCTATCCCTGCTTCTGTCTTTGGTGTTCTGTTTTCTTGTGCATGTGTATTACCTTGGTATAAACTGTGTTTTGAATTTTTGTAAATAAAGTTGTTTTTGTTACCAAACCTTGTCCACGTGTGATGTTTTTATTGCCTGTTACATGTGTCCTTTTTGTTGTCCCGTTAGTATTTGTCCTGTTGTTTGTCCTGTCCGTCTCCATGTGTTGTTTGTGTTGTCCAGATCCGTTTGTCCTGTCCAGTTGTTGTGTATGTTTTTGTGTCTTGTCCAATTGTTATTTGTGTTTTAATATAGTCCAGTTTGACTTTGTTTTGTGTTGTTGTTCCATGTCTGTCCTTGTGTCCGTCTTTTCTGTGTTGTCCCATGTTGTCTGATCCATGTTGTCTTGTCCTAGTGGTGTTTGTGTTATATGTCGTCCAATTTGACTTTAAGGTGTTGTTGTCCAGTATCTGTCCGTGTGTCCTTTGTCCTTAGTGTTTGTGTTGTTGTCCTTTGTGTCTTGTGTTGTTGTCCCCTGTCTGTCTGTTTTTTTGTGGGTGTCCTTTCTAAGCCTCACTCTCTCTTTCTTCACCTCCTTTCTTCACTTTCCTTCATCTCCTGGTTCTATTCTTTCCCCTTCTCCAACTTCTCCTCTCCTCCTCTTTGGCTTTCCTTTTCCTCTCCTTCTCCTTAGCCTCGTTAGGCCATGTGGCACTGTTCCTTTCCTTCACTTTCCCTTTCCTTCCTCTATGTTCCCTTATTTACTTTGTTTCTATGGTTTGCCTTTTCCTGGCTATGTTATTTGGGTTACCTTTTAATTAGAGTCGGGTTAGTTAGGTTCGGGTAGGTTCCAGCGGGCACGAGATCGGGTTTGGATTAATGGGCTTCAAATTTGGGTTAGATAATTGGATTGGGGTTAGAACATTATCAGGGTTAAATTTGGGCTTAGATGGGTGGGAATCAGATAGGTGGGGCTTAGAGTTAGATCCAAATTTTAGGTTTAGGCATTAGTTACAGGGGTTAGGGTTAGTATAAGAATTGGATTGGGGTTAAATTGGTTATCCAAATTTAGATTAGGGATTGAAATTTTGGGTTTAGGCATAAATTAGGTTCAGACATAGTTTTGGGGGGTTAGGTTTAGTATAAAAATATGATTAGGGCTAGATTAGTTATCCAAATTTTAGGTTTAGGAAATCAGATTAGGGTCAAAATACCAACAGGGACAAATTTGGACTTAGGTTTAGGTTGAAATTAGATTAGTTGGGGCTTGATTTTAGGTTTAGGCATTAGTTAGGTGGGTTAGGTTTAGCATAAAATTTAGATTAGGACTAAATTGGTTACCAAAATTTAGGTTAGGGTAAATTAGTTTTAATTAGGCAATCAAAATTTAGATTCGATCCAAATTAGGGAAAATAGGTTAGGGCATAGGATGGGTGGGGGGTTATAGCCAAAAGGGCTTCCACAAGAATAATCTGTAAATAAATAAATAACTAGAGCCAGGAGAACTCCAACCCGCTCCCCTCGGGGCACTGGCTGGTTAGGAATTTAGGGAGAGCCGTCCCCTCTGGGCTAGGCCCAGGGGAGGAAGTGCACGGTCCTCCAAAGGGGTTGAGGCCAGAGCTCCCCCAGCTCCACAAACTTAAATTAGTTTTTAGTTTAACTCAAATTAGTTTTATTCAATTAGTTTTAATTTAACTTAGATTAGTTTTAGTAAAACTTAAAATTAGTTTAGTTTTAATTTAACTTAACTTTAGTTTAGTTTTGATTTAAACTTTAGTGTAGTGTTTAGTTTTAATAAACTTATAATTAAGTTTTAATATTACCACCACCATAAAAGGTGGTGGATTTCTTAAAAAAATTAGACCTCAGGCCTTCATAAAAATTTAGTTTTTAGTTTAACCTTAATTAGTTTAAGTTTTTCCACCACCATATAAGGTGGTGGGTTTGCAAAAAATTAGACCGAAGGCCTTTAACTTAGATCAGCGTTGCGCAACGTTTCGGCTAAAATTAGCCTTCTTCAGGCTTGCTGATCTTTTTAGTTGTGTTTACCTTCTAGCTCCTTCCTCTTTCCTTTTTCTCCTTCCCTACCTCTATCCCTGCTTCTGTCTTTGGTGTTCTGTTTTCTTGTGCATGTGTATTACCTTGGTATAAACTGTGTTTTGAATTTTTGTAAATAAAGTTGTTTTTGTTACCAAACCTTGTCCACGTGTGATGTTTTTATTGCCTGTTACATGTGTCCTTTTTGTTGTCCCGTTAGTATTTGTCCTGTTGTTTGTCCTGTCCGTCTCCATGTGTTGTTTGTGTTGTCCAGATCCGTTTGTCCTGTCCAGTTGTTGTGTATGTTTTTGTGTCTTGTCCAATTGTTATTTGTGTTTTAATATAGTCCAGTTTGACTTTGTTTTGTGTTGTTGTTCCATGTCTGTCCTTGTGTCCGTCTTTTCTGTGTTGTCCCATGTTGTCTGATCCATGTTGTCTTGTCCTAGTGGTGTTTGTGTTATATGTCGTCCAATTTGACTTTAAGGTGTTGTTGTCCAGTATCTGTCCCGTGTGTCCTTTGTCCTTAGTGTTTGTGTTGTTGTCCTTTGTGTCTTGTGTTGTTGTCCCCTGTCTGTCTGTTTTTTTGTGGGTGTCCTTTCTAAGCCTCACTCTCTCTTCTTCACCTCCTTTCTTCACTTTCCTTCATCTCCTGGTTCTATTCTTTCCCCTTCTCCAACTTCTCCTCTCCTCCTCTTTGGCTTTCCTTTTCCTCTCCTTCTCCTTAGCCTCGTTAGGCCATGTGGCACTGTTCCTTTCCTTCACTTTCCCTTTCCTTCCTCTATGTTCCCTTATTTACTTTGTTTCTATGGTTTGCCTTTTCCTGGCTATGTTATTTGGGTTACCTTTTAATTAGAGTCGGGTTAGTTAGGTTCGGGTAGGTTCCAGCGGGCACGAGATCGGGTTTGGATTAATGGGCTTCAAATTTGGGTTAGATAATTGGATTGGGGTTAGAACATTATCAGGGTTAAATTTGGGCTTAGATGGGTGGGAATCAGATAGGTGGGGCTTAGAGTTAGATCCAAATTTTAGGTTTAGGCATTAGTTACAGGGGTTAGGGTTAGTATAAGAATTGGATTGGGGTTAAATTGGTTATCCAAATTTAGATTAGGGATTGAAATTTTGGGTTTAGGCATAAATTAGGTTCAGACATAGTTTTGGGGGTTAGGTTTAGTATAAAAATATGATTAGGGCTAGATTAGTTATCCAAATTTTAGGTTTAGGAAATCAGATTAGGGTCAAAATACCAACAGGGACAAATTTGGACTTAGGTTTAGGTTGAAATTAGATTAGTTGGGGCTTGATTTTAGGTTTAGGCATTAGTTAGGTGGGTTAGGTTTAGCATAAAATTTAGATTAGGACTAAATTGGTTACCAAATTTAGGGTTAGGGTTAGGGGGTTAGGTTAGGGGTTAGGGTTAGGGTTAGGGTTAGGGTTAGGGGTTTAGGGTTAGGGTTAGGGTTAGGGTTAGGGTTAGGGTTAGGGTTAGGGTTAGGGGGTTAGGGTTAGGGTTAGGGGTTAGGTATAGGGATGAAAACCACTCGAAATGGGGCAAAAAATCAGTTTTTTTGGAATAACTCTTGATAGGAGCATTTTAGAAAAATCCATTGACCCCGTGAAACTTCGTCTCGTCGAGACGCGTCGATTGATATCCGGTTCGTCCTCCTACGACGTAAGGGGGCGGAGTTATGGCCAAAAAACCCATTTGCCCCATTTCGCCCCATTTCAAAAATGGCCATATCTCGGGACCGGAAGGTCGCACAGACATAATCTTGGTGTCTACGTGTTCCCCGTACCCGAAAATGGGGGGGTAGACACCATTTGGAAGTCTCTAGGACGTACGGTTCTCGCGATATTTACCGTCAATGTTTTCCCATAGGAAATACATTGGTGCGATAAAATGCGAAAAATTTACTAAGTGCCACGGGGTCAGGATGGTTTGTGGGACCTATTTAGGAGCACGTTTCAGACCATTTGGAGTCGATAGGTACCTATAAAAAAAGTCGATTTTTTTCTGACCCTATACATGTATTTGGTGGAAAAACGACAAAGTGCCACAGGCCAAAGTCAAGTTGTGGGACCTATTTAGGAGCACGTTTCAGACCATTTGGAGTCGATAGGTACCTATAAAAAAAGTTGATTTTTTCAGACCCACATATGTATTTGGCTGTCCAGCAAGAAGAAGGGAGTGGTTAAGTTTAGTAAAAGCAGCAGGTCCAGGTGTAAATCAGTAAAACAAGGAAATGCATTCGGTGTGCTGTTCATGGCAGTGAAAAAACAAAAAGTGGTTTTTATTATTAATGAGTGATTGGTCACATCAACTGAAGTGCTGACTAAAGGACAAACTGGATGATCTGTGAACGAAGGCCAAAACAAAACCAATGGGGTCAGGTCAAAAACAGGGTGGGGGTGTGGGAGAGGGAAATAGGGTTAGGGGTTAGGGTTAGGCTTAGGGAAAGGGGGGGAGGTGAGGGTTAGGGTTAGGATAAGGGTGGGATCGGGAATAAGAAATGAAAATAAATTGGGGTTAGGGTTAGGGTTAGGGGGTTAGGGTTAGGGTTAGGGGTTAGGGTTAGGGGTTAGGGGTAGGGTTAGGGTTAGGGTTGGGGTTCGGGTTGGGGTTCCGGGTTATCTGAGTAGATTTCCGTTGCACAGGCCTGCTGCTCTGTAGAATCAATTGTCAAAGTATTTTTCTATGTGGATGAGTGGTGGTAAATAAATGAAACCAGATGAGACAATAAAGAATTCAAATTATGAAAAAATTAAAAGAGAAAGTAAAGTAAGAAAAAATAAAAATCAGAAAGTCCGAGGTGGGATTCGATCCTGGGTCTGCATGGTGGCAAGCCAGGGTAGTAACCATTGGGCTATGGTGGGGACAAGTATAGTTCAGTGGGGGAAAGGGGAAGAAGCAGGATGAGTTGAAGGGTTAGGGGGTTAGGGTTAGGGTTAGGGTTAGGGTTAGGGTTAGGGGGTTAGGGTTAGGGTTAGGGTTAGGGGTTAGGGGTTAGGGTTAGGGTTAGGGTTAGGGTTAGGGTTAGGGTTAGGGTTAGGGATGAAAACCACTCGAAATGGGGCAAAAAATCAGTTTTTTTGGAATAACTCTTGATAGGAGCATTTTAGAAAAAATCCATTGACCCCGTGAAACTTCGTCTCGTCGAGACGCGTCGATTGATATCCGGTTCGTCCTCCTACGACGTAAGGGGGCGGAGTTATGGCCAAAAAACCCATTTGCCCCATTTCGCCCCATTTCAAAAATGGCCATATCTCGGGACCGGAAGGTCGCACAGACATAATCTTGGTGTCTACGTGTTCCCCGTACCCGAAAATGGGGGGGTAGACACCATTTGGAAGTCTCTAGGACGTACGGTTCTCGCGATATTTACCGTCAATGTTTTCCCATAGGAAATACATTGGTGCGATAAAATGCGAAAAATTTACTAAGTGCCACGGGGTCAGGATGGTTTGTGGGACCTATTTAGGAGCACGTTTCAGACCATTTGGAGTCGATAGGTACCTATAAAAAAAGTCGATTTTTTTCTGACCCTATACATGTATTTGGTGGAAAAACGACAAAGTGCCACAGGCCAAAGTCAAGTTGTGGGACCTATTTAGGAGCACGTTTCAGACCATTTGGAGTCGATAGGTACCTATAAAAAATTGATTTTTTCAGACCCACATATGTATTTGGCTGTCCAGCAAGAAGAAGGGAGTGGTTAAGTTTAGTAAAAGCAGCAGGTCCAGGTGTAAATCAGTAAAACAAGGAAATGCATTCGGTGTGCTGTTCATGGCAGTGAAAAAACAAAAAGTGGTTTTTATTATTAATGAGTGATTGGTCACATCAACTGAAGTGCTGACTAAAGGACAAACTGGATGATCTGTGAACGAAGGCCAAAACAAAACCAATGGGGTCAGGTCAAAAACAGGGGTGGGGTGTGGGAGAGGGAAATAGGGTTAGGGGGTTAGGGGTTAGGCTTAGGGAAAGGGGGGGAGGTGAGGGTTAGGGTTAGGATAAGGGTGGGATCGGGAAGGGGGGTTAGGGTTAGGGTTAGGGTTAGGGTTAGGGGGTTAGGGTTAGGGTTAGGGTTAGGGGTTAGGGGTTAGGGTTAGGGTTAGGGTTAGGGTTAGGGTTAGGGGTTAGGGTTAGGGTTAGGGTTAGGGTTAGGGTTAGGGTTAGGGATGAAAACCACTCGAAATGGGGCAAAAAATCAGTTTTTTTGGAATAACTTTTGATAGGAGCATTTTAGAAAAAATCCATTGACCCCGTGAAACTTCGTCTCGTCGAGACGCTTCGATTGATATCCGGTTCGTCCTCCTACGACGTAAGGGGGCGGAGTTATGGCCAAAAACCCATTTGCCCCATTTCGCCCCATTTCAAAAATGGCCATATCTCGGGACCGGAAGGTCGCACAGACATAATCTTGGTGTCTACGTGTTCCCCGTACCCGAAAATGGGGGGGTAGACACCATTTGGAAGTCTCTAGGACGTACGGTTCTCGCGATATTTACCGTCAATGTTTTCCCATAGGAAATACATTGGTGCGATAAAATGCCAAAAATTTACTAAGTGCCACGGGCCAAAGTCAAGTTGTGGGACCTATTTAGGAGCACGTTTCAGACCATTTGGAGTCGATAGGTACCTATAAAAAAAGTTGATTTTTTTCTGCCCCCATACATGTATTTTGCTGAAAAATGACAAAGTGCCACAGGCCAAAGTCAAGTTGTGGGACCTATTTAGGAGCACGTTTCAGAGCATTTGGAGTCGATAGGTACCTATAAAAAAGTTGATTTTTTTCTGCCCCATATATGTATTTGGCTGAGAAATGTCCAACAAGCAGCAGATAATCCAGCAAGAAGAAGGGAGTGGTTAAGTTTAGTAAAAGCAGCAGGTCCAGCTGTAAATCAGGTAAATGGAAATAGTTAGGTTTAGGGGAATGAACCAGGACAGGGCGAAGCCCTGGCCTGGCAAGTGCATGCACCTCAATGAGGGTGCCGGTGGCCCCCTGGCGGTTCAAAAAATTAGGCCTATAGCCTTAGGGTTAGGGTTAGGGTTAGGGGGTTAGGTTAGGGGTTAGGGGTTAGGGTTAGGGTTAGGGGGTTAGGGGTTAGGGTTAGGTATAGGGATGAAAACCACTCGAAATGGGGCAAAAAATCAGTTTTTTTGGAATAACTTTTGATAGGAGCATTTTAGAAAAAATCCATTGAGGGTTAGGGGGTTAGGGTTAGGGGTTAGGGTTAGGGTTAGGGGGGGTTAGGGTTAGGGTTAGGGTTAGGGTTAGGGTTAGGGTTAGGGTTAGGGTTAGGGTTAGGGTTAGGGTTAGGGGTTAGGGTTAGGGTTGGGGGGGTTAGGGGGTTAGGGTTAGGTATAGGGATGAAAACCACTCGAAATGGGGCAAAAAATCAGTTTTTTTGGAATAACTTTTGATAGGAGCATTTTAGAAAAAATCCATTGACCCCGTGAAACTTCGTCTCGTCGAGACGCGTCGATTGATATCCGGTTCGTCCTCCTACGACGTAAGGGGGCGGAGTTATGGCCAAAAAACCCATTTGCCCCATTTCGCCCCATTTCAAAAATGGCCATATCTCGGGACCGGAAGGTCGCACAGACATAATCTTGGTGTACGTGTTCCCCGTACCCGAAAATGGGGGGGTAGACACCATTTGGAAGTCTCTAGAACGTACGGTTCTCGCGATATTTACCGTCAATGTTTTCCCATAGGAAATACATTGGTGCGATAAAATGCGAAAAATTTACTAAGTGCCACGGGGTCAGGATGGTTTGTGGGA